>PVKA01029336.1:14114-28508 GCA_004027165.1 Ctenomys sociabilis | reverse complement strand
CTACAGGCCAATCTCCCTCATGAACATAGATGCAGAAATCCTCAATAAAATCCTAGCAAGCAGAATAAAATAAATCATCAAGATGATCTTACATCATGACCAAGTAGGATTCATCCCATGGATGCAAGGATGCTTCAATATTCAAAAATCTAGAAATGTAATACACTATATTAATAGACTGAAATCTAAAAACGACATGATCATTTCAATTGATGCAGAAAAGGCTTTTGACAAAGTCCAACACTCACTCATTTTCAAAACCCTACAGAAAATTGGAACAGATGACCTCTACATCGATTTGATAAAAGCCATCTATGACAACCCAATGGCTAATATAATTCAAAATGGGAAAAAACTGAAATCTTTTAATCTTAAGTCAGGTACAAGACAAGGATGTTCATTATCAGCCCTTCTATTCAATATAGTTTTGGAAACATTAGCAACAGCCATTAGAAAAGTGGGAATAAGAATAGGTAAAGAAGAAGTTAAATTATCACTATTTGCAGATGACATGATACTTTACATGGAAGACCCGAAAAATCCCACCAAGAAGCTGCTAGAATTGATACACAAATTCAGTAGCATAGCAGGATACAAAGTTAATACTCAAAAGTCAATAGCACTCCTCTACACAGATAACAAATACACTGAGTGGAAACTATAGAAACAATACCTTTTACAATAACAGCACGGAAAATGAAATACCTTGTAATTCACTTAACCAAAGAAGTCAAGGAAGTCAAAGATCTTTTCACTGAAAATTACAACACCCTTAGAAAACAAATTATTAAGAATTTCAGAAATTGAAAAGATATTCTATGTTCCTGGATAGGAAGAGCGAACATTGTAAAGATGGCCATACTACCAAAATTGTTGTACAGATTTAATTCAATCCCTATCAAACTGCCAAAAACATAACTCCCAGACATAGACAAATCATTCCTAAAATTTATTTGGAACCAGAAAAGAACTAGAATAGCAAAAGCAATTCTGGCCAACAAAGACAAGGCAGGAGGCATCACAATTCCTGACTTGAAATTATACTACAAAGCCACTGTGGTAAAATCAACATGGTATTGTCAATAATATAGACCTAAGGATGAATGGAATAGATTAGAAGACACAGAAGCCACTCTGAACACACGCAGCTATCTGATCTTCAGCAAAGGGGCCAAATATGCTTGCTAGAGGAAAGATAGCCTCTTTAACAAATGGTGCTTGAAAACCTGGCTTTCCACATGCTGAAAATTAAAATGTGACCCTATCACCATGTACTAAGCTAAAGGCAAAATGAATTAAAGATCTAAACATTAAAACAAAAATACTCAATCTCCTGGAAGAGAAAGTAGGAGGAACTTCTGAAGACATAGGGCTAGGCAAGGAGTTCATGAACAAACATGTATTCACACTGGAAAAACTGGAAAGAATTAACAACTGGGATCAGCTCTTCTTGAGATGTTTCTGTACATCAAAAGAAAAATAGTCAACAAAGTGAAAAGACAGCCTACAAATTTCAAAAAATTCCTAACTAATAAGCACTCAGACAAAGGTCTGCTCTCCAGAATATATAAAGAACTAAAACATATTAGGGCCCTCAAATTTAAAGACACAATTCAGAAATGGGCATCTGAGATGAATACACACTTCTTAGAGGACGAAACTAAAGAAGTGAATAAATATATGAAAAATTGTTCCACATTGCCAGCCATCCACGAAATACAAGTTAAAACAACACTCAGACATCATCTCACTCCAGAAAGAATGGCTATCATAAAGAAATCACCCAAAAACAAATGTTGGAGAGGATGTGGGGAAAAGGGAACACTTCTCCACTGCTGGTGGGAATGTAGATTGGTACAATCATTGTGGAGATCAGTGTGGAGACTCCTCAAAAGAGTAGGACTAGAAATCCCATTCAAGCTGGCTATGGCCCTACTCGGAATTTTCAGAGGAACTGAAAACATAGTATCATATTGATATATATGTACCTATGTTTATAGCACCACAATTTGTGATAGCAAAATCTTTCAAACAAACAAGATGCCTGTCATATGAGGAATGGTTGAAAAAGATGTGGTATTTCTATACAATGGAATATTACTCAGCTATAAAGAATGATAAACTTGAAGCATTTATACTGATGTGGATGCCACTTCAACATATACTCATAAGTAAAATAAACCAGACACACATGTGCAAATATCATATCTTCTCCCTAGTATAAGAAATCAAAAGAAGAAACACAAATAGAAATATATAACAAGAACTAAAAAGAATTTAGTCAGATAGTTAGTTTAAACTGAACTGCATATGTTGAAGGGTAATAATCAACTTCTCTTCTGGATGGTTAACTACCTAAGTTCACAGATCAAAAATTGGAGAAATGGAAGGACTGCAAGTTCAGCCAACATTTTGGCCCTAGCCTTTCAAGGTCAGTGAAGATTCAGGGCATAGGAGAACCTGTACTGTAACATCATGGAACTCAGTTGTGCCCCAAATTTTCTGATCCAGGAGATTATGGAGCCACAGAGGAATGTGATTGATGATCTATAGTGTGCCTAAGGAGAGTCACATGGTGAGAAAACTTTCTCTCAGGCTCTCCCAGAGAGCAAACTGGTCAAGCAATGGCTGTGACTCATCCACATGACTGACACCAACAAAGGATCTAGAGTGAGGCATGGAGTTACAGGTACATCCTGAGTGGACTTGACTGACCTCATCAGATACAAAATCTACATTTTTGTTATATAGGTCTTGCTTTATCTTGGTCTTAACCATCCAGCAGAAAAGTATGAAAATGAAGTATATTGAATAAAGCCATAATAATAAACTGAGTTGTAAGTGGCTCTAGTCAACAACTGCTTCGGATAACCCACTATTGTTGTGGACTGCTGGATTGTGTTTGATTGTTTCTCTGAGTTTAGGCACCTTTAATAATTGAATGACATTCATATTTCGCACTCAGGCTGATGGGCTTGGCCTCGATGTTTCAAACTGATATTTGATAGGCCTAAAGATAAAAAAAGGGGGGGATACAAAGGAAGAACCATCCTGTGTTTGTATAAACAGTACAGTTAGGATAAATATTCTGCATAACTCTATAAGAAACAAGATTTGCACTAGTAGTGTTTGGACAGGATATTCTGTTGGCTTCTTGTACTATGGACAAGAAGATAACATGGTAGAAAGTATTTATTATTGAAACTGTACTATAAGTCAGCTTTAAAAAATAAGATAAATATACAGCTACATTCTCTTAATTCATTGATTAGAGACATCTGCTCTAATAGTGTTTGTAGGTAGAATATCATGAATGTACCTTGTATGACAAAAAAACGGTATGAAAATAATATGTAATGTATTAATTATTGAATTATTGATTTAAAACTGTCTCACTGCTATTTGTTCTTCAACAAAATAAAATTAAAACAAAAAAACAAGACCGATTAGCGGGACAGTTTCAATAACTAATACATGTCTGCATCTTGCGCTATGGATCACCACTGCAAAGACAACAATATGCAACCTTTACTTCTTTCTAAAGAACTTCCCACATCCTTCAAGGTACAATTAACACATAATTAATGTATTCTTTCAGTTGTTTACCCAAGAAAATCTTTGTTTTTTCTATTGTAGCAGAGGATCTATGGGTGTATGTTAGTGAAATATTTTCACATTTTACATTCAAAATCTTTTCTTGCTTGTCTGGTTTTTGAACATTTATACCATTCTTATCCTTATTCTCTCCCTCTCTCTCTGTCTCTGTCTCTCTGTCTCTGTCTCTGTCTCTGTCTCTGTCTCTGTCTCTCTCTCTCTCTTTTTCACACACGCAAGCGCAGTTCCGAGGATTGAACTCAGGACCTTGTACTTCCCCAGGCAAGCACTTATTCTAATGAGCTATCTCCCTGGCCCCATTATTTCTCTATTTGAAAAATGTGTTAGAGCTCTCTGGCTGCTTGCAGAGTCTCTGTCTTTAGTGTTCTGTGAGTTCTGTGTGTGGGTCTAGGCCTTCTGATTCCTGTCTGACTTGGTGGCCCGTGAGCTCCCTGCACCTGCGGTTCAGGGTCTGCATTAATGCTGGGCAGCTCTCAGGCACTCATTCAAGTCTTTTTTATTTTTAATTTTATTGAGAAATAAATAGCATTGAGATAATATCAAAACATGTTAGTAGGACAGTTTCAATAATTAATGCATTGAATATTGTTGCACTTGCAGTGGTTATTCATAGTACAAGATGCAGACATGATATCTTGTCTAAACATGATTAGTTCAAAACTTTCTTCACATTGAACTAAGAGTAAGTAGCTGTATATCTATGCTAACTATTTTGTATATACAGATATATATTTTTTCAGTACAAAATGGTCCTTCATTTATATCCCCCTTTTTGTTTACTTTTGTCAGGGATGGGTATACCATTGCTATTAATATATTGTAGGTGAATGAATTCAGCAAATCCAATATAGTCCTGCAGTCTATAATAGTAGTGGATTATTCACAAGACTGGCAATATCAGAAGTTGTTGACTTGAGCATTTTATACCTGAGCATACTAATATGGCTTTACTTTTTATACGCTGTTTTTATACTTTTCTGCCGGATAGTTAAGACCAAGACAAAGCAAGATCCATATAACCTTTTTTTTTTTTTTTTTTTTGGTCTATAAAATATTTTATTTTTTTTAATTTTTGTTTTATTGAAGTACAAATATCAATGAGACAGTTTTAAGATACCTTGACAAGATGGGTTTGATAAATTAATACATTGCAAACTGTTTCCATATTTTGGTATCATAGAAGGTGCATACATGACATTATACTTACAGACATTATTGTACCGTATGTCTCTTATGAGTAAATAAAGAGAGTGTAGCTGTTTGCGTATCTTATTTTTTATACCTGAATTAAGATCCATATTACCTTGACTGACCTTGTACTTGACAAGGTCAGTCAAATCTCCTCAGAAGACCTACTTTACCTTGAAATCATGGATAGTAGTTTGTGAATCTTTTGTCAGTGTCAACCATGTAGATGAGTCATAGCCATTGCTGGACCAATTTGCTCTCTGTAAAAGCCTGAGAGAATGCTTTCTGTCCATGTGACTCTCCTTAGGCACACTCTACATCCTTGATCAGTTTCCTCTGTGGCCCCATAAGGTGTCCCAAATGTTCTGTTCAAGGAGATTATGGGGCCACAGAGCAAAGTGATCATTCAAGTCTTTTTCCTGCTCCCTTCTCTCCTGCTTTCCCATTCCACATCTGTGAGCCTCTCAGGCTAGTGCTTCCCTTGCCTTTTATGGGGCTTGTGAATTGCTGTTGGACATGGGCATGAGCTACCCTGTAGCAAAGACTGCATGCAGCTTGCCTTTCAGCATAAGGGTTTAGAGTGTTTAAAAGAAACTTTAATATGCTTAGTTATTTCTGTAGCTTCAGACTACAGAAGATTCAATAATTTCAGTATCTTTATTTCTATTTTCTTTTCATTTTGAAGCTGAGGCCCTCCTCCCTGTTGTTTCTGGGTTTTCCTAAGGACCTCGTGTCTCTGCTCAGCATCTTGCTGTCCAGTCATGAGCTGTTGGAAAGGAGACACATTCATTGTATGATGACTAGATCTCAGCTTGTAATGGGCCCAAGTTCCAGACTGTACACATTGCAGGCATGTCCTCCCCTTCCTCTTTCTATCTGTTTGAAGAAACAAAAAATATAGAGGAGAGTGAAGTGATCTAGTTGCCTTCTCACAAGTTCCCCAAAGTAGCTTAACTCAGAGGGCAGGCCTGTATGGAGAAGTCCCTGAGAAGACGTCCATGCAGTCTGATTTTCTTGCTGGGTGTGCTCTGGAGCATTTTCCCCTCTCCTGTCTCATGTGAAGGGACTTTCCTCTGATGGTCACAAAGGTCAGTGAGGGTGACAGCCCATGGGGGTTGCTTGCAGTGCCAAGGAATAATACTTCAGTATCAGTCTAGGTTTGCCCTCCCTCATCTTGTTCATCAAATTGGCACCTAAGTTGTCAGCTGGGTGCTGTGGCTGCTGCCCTGGGCTGACCTCAACTCTGACTCAGCATTCACTGTCCTTCCCAGTCATAAAGCAGCCACTCAGCTGGTGGCCTCTACTTTCCAGGGAGTAGAAGAGCACCCTGACTTTTGGTTCAGGTTACCTTATTTGTCGCCGTGGAGACGGGTGTGCTGCCCTCCGGGCTCTCCACATGCAGAGCTGAGACCGGAAGACATTCACATTTCGCACTCAGGCTGATGGGCTTGGCCCCGAAGTTTCAATATCCAGACTACATTTAATGTAATCAACAGTGTGCTTGGCTTTAAACATAACCCATTTCTGTTTCTAAAATTTGAACCATCTGGTTTTTCCTTCATTTTCCACCATGTTTTGAATTCATTAATTTTGTGATCTGTTTTGTCTCCCCTTTGTTTCATGGATTATAGTTTATTATTTTATATTATTAGTAGTTGCTCTGGGACTGATGGTATTGATATATGACTTGTATATTCTCCAAGCTGTTATATTGCTTTGCCTGTTCTTGTCAACTTTTTAATTATTTTTATTTTTATTTTTTTGTTACCTGGGATCGAACTCAGGACCTTGTACTTGCCAGGAATTTGTTTATACCACTGATTTATCTCCCTGGGCCCTACCTATTATTATTTTCTTTAGTTTTGCAGCTATGAACATGGCTTTTAATAGGAAAAATACAAAAACTCCAATTAAAATGTAGCAGATATAGAAATCACCAAAAACAATGTAAACTGTTTAAAATTAAGTATTTTACAATCATGGAGAGGCTTATATATAATATTATATATAAATAGTAAGTAAAAGTCCACTATAGAGAGCTCACATATAATGATCTATAAACACTATAAATAAAGCATGTAGAAGAATGTTAAAATATACTGTGTCTACTGCACCCAGGCAATATGTTTGGCTTAAAGAGCACACACAAAGTTCAATGGGATATAGAATCTAGAAACCCTACCTATTATTTTTAAACCCTATGCTATATTTTTAATCAATATTTTTATTAATTATATATAGATATAGATATAGATATATATTAAGGTTTAAAGAGAAAATGGTTCCTTATCCTAATGTGTTTATTCGTCAACTTTGGCACTCTTTATTCCATTGTATAAATCTCATTTTCCCTCTAATTAATTTTCTTCTTGAAAGATTTTCTTTAGCATTTCTTTGTGCTCACCTGCTGAAGGTGAGTTTTCTCTGGATTTTTTCAGAAAGATTGCCATAATAATTTTGAAGGAAAATATTCCCTATATATTAGATTCTGCCACAAGAGTGATTTTGTTCCCTTGAACAGTAAAGATGTTTTTCTGTTGTCTTCTAGGTTTTACTTTCTGATGAGAAGGCTGTGATTGTATTCAATTCTGTCCCTCATAAACAGGGACATCCCTTTTATTATACATTTAAGATTTTGGGGGGTGGCCAGATACTTCAGCAGACTAAAGCACCTGCTTAGGCAGACGCTGGGAGTGGGGTTCGATTGCCTGCCGTGCTATGTTCACTCTGCCCTCTGAGCACACTGAGACAGCGATTGAGACTGGGCATGGTGGTGTACACCTGAAATCTCAGAGCTTAGAAGGCTGAGAACAGAAGGATCACAATGAGTCTAATCTGTGTGGTGAGAGCCTGTAGACACTGTACTAAATACAAAAAAAAGAAAAAGAAAAAGAGAAAAGATGATTCTCTTTGCTTCTTTTCTAGTGATTGACTTACACATGTTTTTCTTGGCACGCCTGTAAGAGAGGGTGCGGAGCGCTATCATCACTCTTGTTTGGTGAAGCAGGGTCACTGCTGCTCCTCCAGTATTACCAAGCTGTGAGCTCAGAAGTGTAAGGAACATGAGGTCCCTCCTGCACCCCCTTCTGTGGCTGGCACATGCTGCAGTCTCAGGAGCAGCAAGCGTGGAGCTGTTGTGGGGGAGCCTTCCGAAAAGCCTCATCTTTTTCTCATTCTTCTCTCAACTGTCATATTTAAGAGTATTCTTTGTTAATTTTCAGTTGCGCTCACTTTGTGGAGAATGAAATTGCACCTTACATATATGTTTTGGAGATTATAGTGTGGTATTGGCATAGTCTTAGCATAATTAAGGTTTTCTTCTTACTTTATGTCAGTGTGCTGGACCATGAGGTTTTTGTAACTGAAGTTATTGTATCACATTTGCTAAATAAAAAAACAGAGCTCCTCAAATTCCCAAAGAAAAAGTAAATTTTCACACCTCTCCTTTCCATTCTTACAGCATCCTGGGACAGAGACACTGCTCTGTGCTCCTTGGGTGACCGGATTTTTTCTGCAATTAAGTCAGCATGGTTATCTCTCACAGCACTTGCAAGACTGCTATGTGTAATATTGGCATTTCCAAAGAAATTGTGAAATGGCAGAGAAAATGTTCCGTAAACAGACTTGAATGAGGCCTGACTGAGATCCACCATACACATTGAAACACAGATGTTCATAATCTTAGCATGAGGTGTTATGCTGCTATGTAATGCAATATTCACCAGAGCCTATAACAATGCCCGTGGTGCCAGGCAGTTAAAAGCACATGTCAGAGGAATATATGTTTGCTTCTCTCTAGTACAGAAGATTTTTGATAAAGTACAGTCAGTAAAATGATATCATACTATTCTGGTTTAATATAATCAATTATGTATGTTCTCTCTTTAAAAGTCATTTCATTTCAGCATTATTATAATCCCCAAAGCTATAATGTCTAATATAGTCTCTCCACATGTTAGAAGTGAATGTGAGTCTGTGAAACTAACTCCAATCTACACCGTAAATGTGTTCATCTCTGGAAGGCTCTTCTTGCCCTCTTCAACAAAGATTTTATCGAAACTGATTCATTATATGAAGTTCAAACTAGGAGAGGAATTTCCCTAAGTGATTTGAAAATTCACTCCCTCCCACTTAGGCCGCATGAATGAGATAAGAAAATGGCCATTTCCTGACTGCATTCCATGACTTCAACACTAACACTGAAAGTGCTGAATACATGGAGAGTGTTCTCACTCGCATTTAAATGTGATCTGCTTTAAGAAATATAATTTAGTATTCAGGATATAGCAAAAGGAGCAAAGTAAAGTTGCAAGACAGAGAAATGGAAGATAGTCCTCATTCATGTATTGATTAGTGAACCTCACTGTGAACTCAAAGTTAGGCAGCTCACCCCACAGCTGGAGGCCCTCCTCCTCCAGATGCACGTTCTGGAAAATTCATGTGGTTGAGGGCCCTCAGGAGCAAGCTAACTGCACAGATCTAACCTGGTCTGACCCACTCCAGAGACTTTAAAAATGTCCTAATTACTAACTTCTAGCAACACATAAGTTCTTGTGTGAATTCCTTTGCAAACAGTTTTGGTTCTAGGAAAATAAACAGCCCAGCATAGCTATTTCCTCAGCTATCCTACCCAGTAGGGGCAGGAGCTGGCATCTGTTGTGCTTTCCCTGCCACCACCACCAGCATTGCCCGCGGGTGATCCTAGCTCAGGCCCTGCTGAGCCAATGTCCTCTGTAGAGCTGGCACAGCAGTCCTTCTCAGGGGACGTTGTTTGCATTTTGTAGCCATTCATTCCATCTTTCAGAAGTGAAGCGGTCCCTTTAACTTGTATGTATGAAATTTTTATGGTGGTTAATGTTTCCTAGCCAGGGGTCATTTTGTTGGGACTTCAGCAATATAATTTAATGATGGGGAATAATAGTTGCAGTTACTAGAAAACAGTACAGGCCCTTGGCCTTGTTGCTGCATAAACATCCCCTACCAAGGTTACTAATTTCTTCCTTTGAGACACTGGAGAAAACTCAAAACAGGGCCCAAGTTTATGGTAGTAATTCTTTCGGGTGGCACAGAATTTTACTATTTCCTTTCATATGCTGTCTTCTCTGAAAGAATTCTGAATGCCAGGAGTGTTAGGTAATGTAACACACTCATAACTTGAATTAGTGAGAAAAACAGTTATTGATCACATAGCTGCCACGTCTCCATGCCAAAAGCAGAGGTCTTGCATGATCTTCACAATAATCCTCTGGGAAGGGAAATGAGTCATCCTCTGGCAGCACCTGGGAAGCCTAGGCACATAGGAGAGCTGGCTTGTACCTGGGTCATAGCGGATCAGGGAGGGTTCAGAGTGATTAGTGCCAGGTCACCAGTCTCAGTCACCTCTGCTTCAGGAGGGAGCATCCAGGACCTGCTGCGAGTCGTCTGGAGATGTATGGGATTGGGTTTGGTGGAAAAGAGATATTAGGCAGCTGTACTGGCAATAACTGGGGTCACCTGAAAGAATACCCCATGGGAGAGGGGGAGGGGCTGCTCAGAGTTGTGTAATTAGTGACAATGACACAGGTTCCTTCAAACTTGACAACTGTAATTTCAAGGAAAAGCCTGGTCCCAGAGGTCAGAGCCTGTGGAGATTCCATTTTTCACTGAGAGTTCCATTGCCATTAGAGAAGGCCACTCTGTGGCCCAGCGTTTGCCTGAAGGTCTTTGATTGGGACTTTGCTTAGTGCCCCGGGGAGGAAATCTCTTAGAATGGGGCTTGGGGGGAGCATCAGAAGCTGCAGCAGTGAGTTTAATCTGATAGGATAACTTCTGCAATCCCACCATTTTCTAGACTTGCTAAATTGATAGGAAAGATTTATGCTCCTCACAGAGACAGAAATAATTTATGTTGTCCATTTTATTATCTGGAAACCGCCACATAGCTTTATATAATGGCTTATGTTGTTCGTATAGATTTTTTTTCCTTGGGAACATTTTAATCTAGCTAGAGTAAATAATATCAATCACATTTTTCCTATAATCATTATCGGCATTGGGTTTGATTGATTTTTAAATATTGTTTTCTAGGCTGGAAGCAGTCTAGTAGAGCAGAAAAACGCCAGCTGAAAAAGCAGGAGATAAGGATGCCTACTCAGCTTTCTTCCGTGACAGGCTCCCTGTCCCCTCAGCTCCTCCCCACTGCTGTACTTCTGGGCCTTGCACACAAAGAATCCAGAAAAGCAGGAGCAGGGAGATGGAACCAAGTGTGTGCTCCGGGCAACTGTGAGCACTGAAAGCCCCTGCCTGCCGCGGGGCTTCCGCTGTGCAACCTGGGACTTTAGCAAACTTCCTGCCTGTGTTTCCTCGTCCACTTGATGGACATTCGTCCTTGGTTTGTGGAAAAGATTTAATGAACAAAATCATACAGAGCACTTTCCAGAGTGCCTGCGCAGTGTTGCACAGGGAACTGTGCAGAAATGTCAGCGTTTACCTTCATTGCATTCACACTTCCACTCCAAACGCCCCTCCTGCACACCCTGCAGACTCCTGCTTCTTCTCACCTAAACTGTCTCCATCCCCACCTCTTTCTTAGGAGAACTGGTCCTTTTCCTGGTCCCTGAGGATAAACAGAGATGGATAACAAGCTGTGATGGCAGAGTATTGGCAAGGAAGCTACTGTCTCCAAAGAGCTCCCAGTCCAAAGATAATAAACCTCTGATTTCTAAACCCAAACTTCCCTGGCTGATTGTGACCTTGGGGCAGTCCCCTCTTCTCATGACCTAGGTCATTCAGCAGCATTGAAGCGGTTTCCTGCTGGGAAATTAGTCATTTCTCAAACTCCACAATACCTGGGCCACATCGTGTGTGTCCCATTCTTCTCTCCCTTCTTCTCTATTCCTCTTCATTATACTTTCTGGTCGTGCCTTCTGTCTCCTCTTATCCTTTTTACTGTCATTTTCAGTTTCCTTCCCCCCTCTTCCTTCTCTGTCTTCTTTTCCCTCTCTTGGTCTGTGCATGAGAACAGGAGAACACTCAGGTGAGGCTTCCTAAGAGGCAGGGCCCTGGAGCAGAGTACAGATGGAGGGGAAAGAAGCAGCAGGAACAGCTGTGAGGCCCCTGTGGAGAGGGAATGGGAGGAGGTCCTTAAGTGTGAAGTTAGGGCCATGGATGCCCCAAGGTGTACTGGGATGGGCATGAGGGAAAGAAACTAAGTCTGGGTGGCAGAAATCTGGGCATTCTACACAGGGCTCAGGTTCTGCTCTCTATGGGATGGGTTCTAAATTGCTCTAAAGAAGAAGTAAACAGGACTAAACTAGTGCACAAGAAAGAACATTATTCCTGGTGTCGGATGTGTAGCAGGAGACTGGCTGTATATGAGGCCTTAAATTAAGCTACTGAAACTGTCTGAGCAAAGTTGCTTGTGCCTCCAAGACACAGGCAAGGCCATAGATATTCTGCTTAGTCACTGGATCCTTAGCCAGGTTCTGTCTCCCATACAGGCAGTAAGAAAGCATGGCTGGCACTGTGCTACACTCCTGGCCAGTGTCTCAGCATTTGAAAATAGTCCAGACAGCTACCAAAACAATCATTGCAGATAGCTAAGTCCCTAATGTCAGGACAAGAGTGAGTGTCCTGGTTAATAGCCTAATATCAGAGTCCACAGCTGGAGATGGCTAAGCTGGCACATTTATTCATTTACTTATTATTCCAATATATTTCTAAAATTTTTATATGCACTACATGTGAGGTATGGGGGTTGCACAGAAAGGAAGCCAGACCAAGTTCCTGCCCTCGTGAAGTTCATATGCTGGGGAAGGTAAAGCAAATGAGCAACATTCATGCAAATTGGTAGTCATGGTAATGTAGGAAGGTGTGCTAACACAAACTACAGTAATAACCGCATGATCACACTGGTAGCATAAGGACTTGAAGGAGCAGCACCAAGGCTGCTTGCAGGTCAGGAAGAAGGCCAGCATGAGATGCGAAGAGTGGAGGGAGAAAGGCAAGGGACCGGTGCCTGGTGCTGAGGGGCCTCGCAGACCAGCATCCTGACTTCATTTTCTAATAGGAAGCCACTGGGGAAATAGGGGAGAAGGAAACCTATGATCAAGTTTATGTTAGAATGAATTAATTGGGAAGCTGCATGGAAAAACAGCAGGTAGCATGAGCAGAAACGAAAATGGGAATACATGTAGGAGACTGTCATCATGGTCAAAGGACGAGTGCATCAAACCAGAGTATTCTGTGGAAATACTGCAAAGTGGTAGGACTCAGGGTCCGCATGAGTTACAGTTTATGTTTTGCTATCCCTGCAAAGCCCTTGCATGTAGAGGACTCTGGGAGGTGATCAGACTTGGTGGCTTATAGTTGACTCTGCGAGAAGGAGAAGAGGTGAGGCATGGCAAGTTCACCCTAGAAGGCTGTAGCTTCCCTCTGGGCTTATGCCTGATTTCTCTGCTTCCTGTCTGCACCACCACAGCAGGTCGCCTCTGCCAGGCCCCCTTGCCATGCTGTCCTGCCATGGAGCCAGCAACTGAGTACCAACTATGAACCAAAATAAACCTCCTCTTCTTGATGGTGCATTTTGCCCCCGCAATGAAAAAAGTGATTAAAACAATGAGGAGGATGGAACAGATGGAACTGGCTAGCAGCCTTGTTCCAAAGCAGGAAAAGAGAAAGGGATGGAGAGTCTTTGAGTGTTGAGCCTGAACAAAATCGGTAGTGCTAAAAGCCTAGGGCTGGCATCGCAGAGGGAACCAAGATCTGAACACCATAGACTCGAGACACCTAGTGGATACAAAAGGCCAAAGCAGATGTCTGTCATCGTACTTCGGGTCAGTGCTAGGTGACTGAGAATGCAGACGAAATTTGGGAATCAAGTCCTGGGACTCCACATGAGCAGAGACAGAGGTGTTCTCAGGACTGAAGCCTGGACTTACCCAGCAGGTGAGGGGTTGCAAAGGTGACAAAACCCCGCAGCCCATAGTGGATGGGCACTCAGAGGAGAGAGTGAAGAAAGCTCCAAGGAGGGTGTAGTTGGGAAAATGCTAATAGGAAATCGGCCTTTCCTCTCACCTCCATAAATCAGGTAAAACCAACAAGGAAAATTGAAAGCTCTAAACCACACGTTCAATGACATTAGCAGACAGCTATGACCACAAAATAGGTAGAAGCGTGCCAGAGTGGTAGAGTATTGAACAGGGCTACAGGGAAGCAGAAAGGTGAAACCAGTAATCCAGTGCCTCAGCGCAGCAGCAAGGCACACTGCTGTGGGGAGTGGCGGTGCCGGGGTCCAGGGCACGATCTCCAAAGCTCACCAGGCAGCCAGAGCTCCCCAATACGCTGGAGTCACGAAATGAAAGGTCAACACTCTGTGCCATGAACATGAACTGATCCAAGCCGGGCGTGGTGGTGCAGGCCTGTAATCCCAGCACTAGGGAGGCTGAGGCAGGAGGATTGTTGTGAGTTCAAGACCAGCCTGAGCTACAAAGTGAGCTTAAGGCCAGCCTGAACTGCACAGTGAGACCCTGTCTCAAAAAGACAAAAAAAAAAAAAAAAAAAAAAAAAAAAAAAAAAAAAAAAAAAAAAAAAAAAAAAAAAAAAAAAAAAAAA
>PVKA01029336.1:0-14014 GCA_004027165.1 Ctenomys sociabilis | reverse complement strand
GAAGGAGATTAAAGCAAGGAACAACCTGTACTGTTCCCACTCCCAAGCAACTACAAAAAGCATGGATTACAAATGTGTACCAATGCAAAATTGAAAAAATACAATTTAAAAGAGAAATGGGAGGTAGACCTGGAGGAGAAATCAGACAGAAGGCACAAGGAGGAAGACAAACTTTGCATTTTAAACTGCTGTGTAGTTGTCTGAGGTTGCAAGCGAGAAGAAATAAAAGATAAATAACTGGAACACATAACACTGCTTCATAAGTGTTGTTTCTTCCCTGCTAACAGGGCCTCCAAAGAGCTGGTCCAGGACGGAGTCAACTGTTTAAGACAAAAATACTAAACTGGGGCCAGTAAAAGTACCATATAGTGAAAAGAAGAAATAAGCAAAGCCATAGAAAAAGAATGCAAGAAATAAAGAATATTCATCGGAAAGTACGACCACAGGGCAGACAAAAAGGTTGTTCATCCTGTGGCCACGTGGCTGGGAAGTGAGTGGGCTAATTCAATGAGTGCTCCAACACCTTTCCTACCTGTGCATGTGGCAGGGAAATGACAGCGTCCCTAGTCAGCCGCACAGTGAGGGTTCCTCCTGTAACAAAGGCAGCTAGGCAAAGGCATCACCTGCTATCTGGAGCAGTGGCAACAGCAGGACGTCCAGGTGGAGAAAGCGGATGTCCTCCCAGAGCCAGTAATAGAGGGCCCTGGCCCAGGGGCTCAGGAGAGGCTTCAGGAGTGCGGCCCTCAGAGTCCTCCCAGGGTGAGTGTTAACAGCATCAGTTTCTGCTAAAGCACTGCCCGCATACCTGTGCACCTCCTTCCTCTGTGGCCCACTGCTCCTGGCCATATAGTACTGAAGCCGGACCCTGAGCACCCCAGGAGAGTTTGTGAGCCACCAAATGACTTTTCATGAACTCTCTCATTTATAGTATCTCATATAAATTCTGATCCTTATAACTAGAAAGACTGATCAATATTCATAGACTTAAAAGCAAAAAATATAATAAAGCAAAAACCAAATGTGTAAAGCAAAATACACAAGGTTAGGGAACAGACAATGTGCCAAATGGAAAAGTTAAATTATGAGCTGCAAAGATCAAGAAAGAGAGGAAAAACCTATAGAAGAAGGTAAGAGAAAGTGGAATAGCAAAAAACTTCAATTCTTATTCTTAATTGAAAATAAATATGTAAAACATTTGAAATCAATCAGAAATAACGGAAAATACATGCATGATATGAGTCTGAAGTGCCCCCAATGTCTCGGCTTACCTGCAGGGCTTCCTCCAACCCAGTCTGCCTCACCATTCTTCTACTTTGTCTCCAATCCTTAGGCATATTTTAAGAATTAATTACAATGAACACTCCAAGGTTCATAGTACCTGTAGGCCCTGCATCTGGACCACATCTATTCCTCCTGAAGGTCTTCAATCAGACACTTTATCTTGAAAGCCAATCCCAGCCAACCAAGATTGTATTGGGTTAGATGTCTTAATACGCAGTATATTTAAATTTCACATCTGCCTGTTTGTCCCTCATTCCAGAGTTTGATCTCAAACTCTGGAATCTTTTGGAAAGATAAAGAAGATAAAATTGTTGAAGAAAAGCATACGCCACTATGGAAACCAGTGTTGACAATCCTCAAAAAAGTAGTTTTGGAGGTCTCAATCAACCTCGCTATTCCCCTTCTAGATATCTCTCCAGAACATCTAGAAAAATCATACTATACCACAGTGATATATGTGCACATGTGTATATGCATTTATATAGTAGCACAATTTGTCATAGCTAAATCTTGAAAACCCAAATGCCCATCAACTGAGGAATGGACTAAAACGATGTAGTATTTTTATACAATAGAGTATTACTCAGTTATAAAAAGATAAACTCAAGGTTTCTATAGGTCAGTGGATGTAAATAGAGACTGTACTGATAAGTGAAACAAATCAGACCCTCACGTATAAACGTCATATTGGCTCCACACTTTAAGAACTGAATGTGCAAATAGGATAAGAAAGGTACAATAGATACTGTGAACGGGAAAGAAACTGTTCAAAAGGAAGGAACAGCTGGGTGAAGGAAAGGAGAAAAGAAAGGAAAAAGAAATATATATGTGTATACCCAGGATAGCTTGGTTAATTACAGCTGATTTCTACTGGTATACTTAAAAGAGCAGTACTTTTTTCTCCTTTTTAAAATAAATTTTCAACTAATGTTGCATGCTTATATCTGATAATCTCAAAAATCAACTTGAAGACAGAAATATGCAATACAATAACCGTTGTTGAATTACTATGATTTTTTAGTGAAATTTTGTATCATTTGTAATTTTTTTTTTTACTTTTACTACTTTGTTCTCTTTTTAAAAACCATAGGCAAGAACTTTCTGAATAGAAAAAACTCTAAGTACATAAGGAAAATTCTGGATCAACCAATGGGATTGCCAGGTGTGTTGATGCATGATTATATTTCCAGCACTGAGGAGGCTGAGGCAGGAGGATCCTCCTGAGTTCAAGGCCATCCTGGGCTGCATAATGAGTTCAAGGCCATCTGAGACTATGCAATGAGACCTTGAGTCAAACAAAAAGGTGGAGGGGGGGGATTATGTCAGATTAAAAAACCTTCACAGCAAATGAAACTATCAACTGAGTAGAGGCAACCTATAAAATAAGACAAAGTTTTGTTAGCTACTCATTGAACAGAGGGATAACATGTAGAATATATCAGAGCTCAAAAAAATAGAACCCTAAAATATAAGACCCAATTACTGAAAACTGGGTAAATAAAATGAAATAGATACTTCTCAGAAAAAGAAGAAGTAATAGCCAATAAATACATGAAAAAAATGTTCAATGTTTTGCCCATGACAGAAATGGAAATTAAAACAATACTGAGATTCCATCGTATTCCAGAAAAAACAATGGTCATCATAAAGAAATCAAATGACAGCAAATGCTAATGAGCCTGTGTGGAAAAGCAGCCCTCTGCATTGTGGCTGGGAGTATAAAGTAGTACAACCACTGTGCTTATCGGTATGGAGATCCCTCAAAAAACTAAAAATAGAAATTACATTTGACTCTGCTATTCCAGTTCTAGTATCTTCCTCAAAATTCAAAGACCTCGCATTAAAGTGATACATGCATGCTTGTTATTATAGCGGCACAGTTCATAACAGCTAGATCTTGGAGGTAGTCTGCCTCTATGTGCACCAGAGATGATTGCAGAAAGCAAGTGTGATATTTGCATGCAATGGAATACTACTACACCACAGAGAGGCAGAAATCTGAGCCATTTCAAGGGAAAGGATGCACCGTGGGAACATAGCGTTAAGTGAAGACACACAGCACGAATATCACATAATTTATCTTATATGAAAAACCTGAAATATAAGTAAAGACCAAAGCAAAAGACAGATCATAGAAAGCAGGGAGACAGGTCTTTCTCATGGAAAGAGGACAAGGTGACAGAGGGAAGAGAGGAGAGGGAAAGTGGATTAAAAAGTTTTAAGGTGTGTTGGTGCATGTGCCAACTCCCTATGATCTATATCATCATTATTTATTACAAATATGTACTCATAAAATTTTTAAATTTAAAAACCTGAAAGAGACTCTGAAGGGATAAAAGGCATCTGCATCCCACAGTTTCCAACATACAGCAAAACAGAGAGCAGTTCGGGAGTGTGGTTTGCCCTCCTAGCGCCTTGGGTCCTCAGATTCAGGGAAATACTTTACTTCAACCAGTCTGGAAACTCCACCTCCATGGCAGGGTTAGTGTAGTTAACCTTGGCTGAAGGAAAAGTGAATCATTCTGTAGGTCACCTGATTCCCTTGGCATGATTTGTTTTGAAGGAATGCCAGTCTTTTTTAAATGTTAACATTTGATTCATTTTTTCTCATTCTCCTACATTCCTTTGATCTCTCTTCCCCTCTTTGTTTATGAAAGATTTATTTCCATTACTCTCTTCTTTTATAGTTTTTTTCCTTTCCTCTTTTCCTCTTTCCTCTCTTGTTTCCTTCCCCATTTGAACAATTCCTTCAAGCTATCCTGTGACTTAGCAGTTTTCTTAGTTACTTTTGTTGCTGATACAAAATACCCAACATCCAAAGTTAAAAGAGGAAAAGTTTATTTGGCTCACAGTTTGCAGAGATTTCAGTCTGGAGTTGGCTGGCTCCAAGACAGGGTGGCATGGCAGAGGACAAAGAGTCCATGTTAGGGCAGCAAGCAGAAGGCACTATCAGCAAAGCAGTGAAGTAGTAAGGAACTTCACCCTGTCCCTTTATATTCCATTCAGGCTACCAACTTTTTTTTTTTTTTTTTTTTTTTGTCTTTTTGAGACAGGGTTTCACTATGCAGTTCAGTCTGGCCTTAAGCTCACTTTGTAGCTCAGGCTGGTCTCGAACTCACAACAATCCTCCTGCCTCAGCCTCCCAAGTGCTGGGATTACAGGCATGCGCCACCATGCCCAGCTAGGCTACCAACTTTTGGGTGGTGTTACCCCAGCCAAGCTGAGGCACCCTTGATCTTAGCATTATACTCTTAATCCTATCATCACACACCATATTCCAACTACCTTCAAAACTCCCTGTCTGTGGCCACAGGAGGTCTAGGGGGACATCTAGACACAGTCATAACAGAACTTTAAAGGATAAATCTTATACATCAGTTCTTTAGGCTAGCAGTAGATTCCCCCTAGATTGTGACAGTCTATAGTAACCTTTTATAAAGAAATGAAGAGACACTTGAGTCTTACAGGCAATTGGTGTCACCCCAATGGTAAAAGACTTTCCCCATTCAGGTTCACACTGGACATGAAGATCTCTCATCTCTTAGATCTCTCCCTAAGACAATGTAATTACAAATACAGTCTACATTATATCAGCATCCATGAGTGTGCTGAGTGCAGTGATTTGTTTTCAGCATCAATCTAATGAAATGAAGTTTCTTTCAGCAACAATTTACTTGTGATCACAAGCTCTCAGTTCAGTCCTTCTGGAATACACACACACACACCAACATAGATTACACAGTGAATGACTTCTTTCACAGCTCTTGCAACACATTCTCATTTAAAACCTACCTGAAGACTTCCAGGAAGATGGCAGAGCAGTGAGCACCAAGTAAACAACCTCTCCAAGAGTCAGAATATTAACACTGGAAAATAACTTGGGAAAGAAAGGAAAGAGGACAGTGGGTTCTTGGGACCCAGGAACAATCTGGAGAAAAATTGGAACCTACAGAGAAAGTCATGAGACTGACCACAGTGCAGAAAGAGGCAAACTGTACTTCCCCAAACCATGAGAATGTGGCATAAGAAAGGAGGATCAAGCCTGCTGAGGCATCATGAAAACAATAAGTTCAGAGGCCTCCAGGGAGCAATGTGCCAGCGGAGCAGAGCAGCGGACACTGTGCACTGCGCAGGAAGTGAGTACCTGCAGTCTAGGTGCAGCCCTGTTCCCTTTCAGATGCCCTTTTAGGAAGGGGCCAACTGAACCCAGGACTTGGAACAGCTGTGGTATGGCTTTAACTCAGGGTTCCCAGTGCTGAAATCCTACAGTAACTGTGCAAGGGATGGCCATATAAGATGCCCAAGGTTAACGAACCCTGGGTGTGCCGGCAAGAGATACCCAGGCTATTGCTGGCTGAAGACAGAGGCACCAGCCCCACACGCAGAGAGCAGGATCAGCCTGAAGTTCCATGTAGTCGAAAGCACCAAGCCCTCCCCCTGCCCCATTCCTACTGCAGACTTCCTGGAGTTGCCCTGCAAAGACCTGGGACCTGACTTGGACATCACCACCAAGCAGTTGACACTAAAAGATAATCACAGGCTTAAATCACAGAAAAATTTCTTTTTCTTGTTATTTTCTTTGCAATAAAAATACCATAGTCTGGTACCAAAGAACTGGGTGGTAGGCCAAATGAAGAGGCAGCATCTCACAAACTCACAAGCCAAAAGCAAGCTATCAATAGAAGACATATTTGAAAAGTAATCATTGCCTAAAGATGTCTTAGTGCTAGTAAAAAAGTAATTTATAAACACCAATGTAGAAAACAAGGAAGTGAGATGCAACCCCAAACCTCCAGTTTGACCAAAGTAAATCCGGAGGACACCGAGTGGAAGAAACCCAAAGCCACTGAGCTGGATTTTCTAAAATGGTACCAGCAGATTAGCAAAGTATAAATGAAGCTTTAGAAAAAGTATCAGAAATGTTTCACATATAACTAAAGAGACTGTGAGCATAGTAAAGGACATAGTGAATCTAAGATAGATACAGAATTTTAAAAATAGGAGAGTTTAGGAAAGTGAAGGAAACCATGAATCCCAACATAGGAAAAGAAGTAGACTCCATAAAATAGATATAGGCAAATATCTCAGAGATTAACAATTTTATTGAAAAGATAAGGAACAGAATCAATCAATGAAAAGAAAGAATATCAAACGGAGACAATAGGATTGCTGCTAAAGAAAGACTTATTAAAAATAACAAGAGACCAAAAAAAAAAATTAATTGAATATCTGCTAGATAACATGATGTAGAATAAGATAAGATTGATTGGAGTCCATGAGAAAGCAGAAGATAGCACAAATGACCAAAACTTGTGCACAGAAGTAATGGCAAATCTTCCCAAACATGGAAAAAGAATTTGAGCCGGGCGTGGTGGTGCAGGCCTGTAATCCCAGCACTCGGGAAGCTGAGGCAGGAGGATTGTTGTGAGTTCAAGACCAGTCTGAGCTACAAAGTGAGCTTAAGGCCAGCCTGAACTGCATAGTGAGACCCTGTCTCAAAAAGACAAAAAAAAAAAAAAAAAAAGAATTTGACATGCAGAATTGGGACCTATAGAACTCCAATTATCCATGATTTAAAAAAAAAACTATTATATACATACATTAGATAGATAGATAGATAGATAGATAGATAGATAGATAGATAGATAGATAGATAGATATAGATATATATGCATGTATATATGTATATAATAGTCAAGATTCCAAGAAATTCAACACCAAAACAGACTTTTTTAAATCTGTTTGGTACAGTGCGGACTCATAGTGATCCTCCCGATTTCAACCTCCCCAGCACTGGGATTACAGGCGTTCATCACCACACCCAGTCTCCGCGGCTAGCTCAGTGTACCCAAACGCGGTGCTGGTGTGGCATGTGGCACTGAGATTGAACTCAGATCCCTGCACTTGCCTAAGCAGGCACTCAGTCTGTTGAGCTATCTCGCAGGTCCTCTAACTTTTTTAAAATTATATGTTATTGTCTTTTGGAAACAAAAAGAAAAAGAAAAAAAAGGTAAGACAGGGATGCAGACAGGAAGAACACCAAGGAAGATGTCCACGAGACTGATGTGAGGAAGGGAAAGCCTGGAGGGACCTGCGCAACGAGAAGAGAAGCGTAGAGGTGGGTCCCTGTGGGTGAGCCAGAGGGCACGGCAGCCGTGAATGTCACAGCCCACTTCAGCCGCTGATCAAGGCTCATGGCCACTACGTGTGAGACCCTATAGGCCTCCAAGCCTCTGCCCAAGAAGTGTGGCGGCCCTGACATCAGTGAGAGAGAACAAGCACACAGGGTAGACAATGTGTACCGAGGCTCCAAACCCCCTCCCCAGCCAGAGGAAGCCAAGGAAGCAAGGCAATAAAGAGGATGAGGAAAATCAAGGGTTTGGACCTGAGGTCAGCAGCCACTTCCATGTTGGTACCGTTGCAACTTCAGATACCAGCACAGAAGCCTGGAAATCCATGTGGATGGGTCATGGCCAATGCTTGACCAGTTTGCTCTCTGGGAGAGCCTGAGAAAACGTTTTCTCTCCATGTGACTCTCCCCAGGCATACTATAGGAATTCGATCTCTTTCCTCTGTGGCTCCATAATCTCCTTGTTCAGAAAATTTGGAGCTCAACTGAGTTTCATGATGTTGCAGTACAGGTTCTTCTATGTCCTGAGTCTTCGCTGACCTTGAAGGCTAGGGCCAAAATGTTGGCTGGCCTTGTGGCTCTTCTATTTCTCCAATTTTGATCTGTGAGCTTAAGTTGTTAACCATCCAGAAGAAAAGCTGATTAGTATCCTGAAGCATATGCCATTCACTTTGCCTTATCTGACTCAATTGTTTTTACAGAATAAGGTAAAAGATTACAAGATAAACCCTGAGGGGACTTCACTGACCTCATAAGAAACAAAAAGTACATGTGTTGGTATATAGGTCTTGCTCTATCTAGGTCTTAACCATCCAGCATAAAAGTATAAAAATGAAGTATACACCACAGGACCATAATAATAAGTTGAGCTGTAAATGGCTATGGTCGACACCTTCTTCAGATAACTCACTATTGTTGTGTAATGCTGAACTGTATTGGATTGTGTCATCGAATTCAGGCACCTAAATTAGTTGAATGACAATGTAGTGCCCATCTTTGACAGGTGTAGACAAAGGAAGGGGTATAGAAAGGAAGAATCATGATGTGTGTGTATGGACAGTATAGTTGGGATAGATAATGCTGTGCTTCTACATAATTCTATGAGAGGCAAGATTTGCACTAATGGTGGGTGGCCAGGATATTATGCCGGCTTCTAGTACTATGGACAACCACTAGAAAATAACAAGGTAGAAAGTGTTAATTATTGAATCTTTGATGTAATTCAGGTGTAAAAAATAAGATACGCAAACAGCTACACTCTCTTAATTTACTGATAAGAGACATATGCTACAATGATGTTTGTAAGTATAATATAATGTACGCACCTTCTGTGATACCAAAACATTATGAAAACAGTTTGCAATGTATTAATTTATCAAATCCATCTTGTCAAGGTATCTTAAAACTGTCTCATTGATATTTATACTTCAACAAAATAAAAATAAAAATAAAAAAGAAGCCTGGAAAACCCTAAACAGCGAGATGGCAAAGAGACCAAAGCAACCGACCACCAGCTGGGAATTCGTCAGCTCAGAGTCTAAGCAGGACAGGGGAGTCAACCAGCTCAGGTCTCTACCAGCATCCAATGTAATCACGCAACAAGAAGAAATGAAAACTCCAGTACGAGTGCACAAAAGGTTGGAACTGAAGACCATAAGTGCTTGCTTTTCCCTGTAGACCAGGTACCTAGAACTATCTGCATTACCTACAGGATTTTTATTGTTTTTACTTCAAGACAGCACGTTTTTGAGAAAAAAAATTTTTTTAAAGAATCCTGATTTTTCTCCATACACTTTTAAAGGTTTTTAAATTGTTTTAATATCTGGTCAAGTTGAGATTTTTTAAGAACTTGATTTTTAATTAATAATAAGAAAATACAACTTGATTTTTTTCAAATAAGTCAACAAATTTGAAGCACCTGTTAATAAAGATCTTAAATTAAAAAAAAAAAAACTTGGCAGTTAATTCACTGGGTTTCTGAACATACAGTCACATAATCTCCACGTTTAGGATGAATCTTTTTTTGTGGGTCTTTTAACATTAAAGTAGGGTTACCTAGGGCTCTAATTTAAGCTTTTTCTAGTTACATAACTTTACATCATTGTGCTTTGCTTTCTGTTGGCTAACATTTTTCTAATACACATTTTCCATGATTTATTTAGTCTTAGAATTCTTACATTCTGTGCTCTTCTTATATTTTAATCATGTCTCTTTTAATCACATATGGCAAGTTTTTCACTCTTTAGTGGCAGCCAGTCTCTTTTAATTAAAGAGTAAAGCCCATTTATATTTATTGAGATAAATGGGTATTTTATTTATTATGCTTTTTCAACAAATCCCCATTTCCTGAGTTTTCTTGGGTGACTTATTTATTAACATTTTTAATTGTCTTAATGACTGAGAGATTGTACTTTTCCTTTACATGGTTAGCTTTTCTCTTACTAATTTATGGTGTACTGTTGATTTGTAATCAATTAACTGATTAATTCTATTCGATTTTTAATTGAAAGGAAGCTTAAAATTCTTTAACTGCTTCAACTGCTTTCTGTATTATATTGGTTTAGTAAGTAAGTATTTTCTAATTAGGAAGCTATCTACAAATAAAACATGAATAAGGAAAAATGTCTCCAGTGTTATTTCTTAGCTGGCCTTATTGTATAAGTACTATACATCAGTTAAGTAAGACTCTTTTTCAAGAAAATTTTCAAAAATCCAAAAGTTATTTTGGTAACGAATTCTTCTTATTGGTGTAGAATTTATTCGTATAAAATCCCTTGTGGACCAACAAGGACTGTTCATCTGAGAAGTCAGAGAGCCTTACCTCTGTCCCACAGCTGCTACCTCAGCACAAGAACTTGGACACTGCCACACCTGAAGCCTGTCTTGAGGAAGCATGCCCCCTTTGCACCACCTTGGCTTTGACATGCATAATGACTTCTCCGCTTAGTCTGTTAGCCAGATTTGGTGACAAATCTTCTAAGCTAACTGTGAAGGAGACTGGGCATGTAAGGAGTGTGTGGAGTATTTAGGAAACCTATATGTCTAGGCCAGAAATTGAGCAGAGCGGCTGACACCGGGACAGAATGGTTCGTCAGAATCACCCTTGTATATCCTCAGCTTCTGGAACAATGCTTGAAATGCAGCACCTTCCTGTAAATGCATATGAATAAGCAAGTGAGCAGGAATGAACCAATGAAGGGAAATTGCTATCTCAGAAGGACCCTAGCCTAAGAACACAGAGTCCTGAACTCATTTTCCTATGAGCAAGTCACTTAGCTTTGTGTCCTGCCTTGCCCCGCAGATAAGAACAGTAATGGTTCTTCTATTTCACTCCAAAGACTGTTTTAAAACTCCATTCACCAATTCATGCATGCATGCATTCAACGAATAGCCTTCAAGTGCCATATCTAAGTCACACCCCAAAACAGATCTGCAATAATGTATACTGGAAGTAATGCACCTCATAGCTTTGTTAAAGAGACTCAACAAGACAGTAAAGATAAATCATTCAGCATAAAGCTTATCCTTAGGAGAGGCTAAATAAATATTCACTGCAATACTTTTCTCTATGATTCCAGAAAGTTCTGCCTTCTGGCAGCACTAAGAGGTGATGGATAAGCTGTAGAATAAATTTGTGCACTCTCCATATTGAAACATAAATAATCTCAAGAAAAAAGAACCATTGTAGTCAATGAGCAATGTGACTCATTATTCACACTATTAAGGTGAATTAATGTGTTATTCAAAACATTAAACTCTGGCTGGAGAGATAGCTCAGTGGACTAAGCACCTGATTAGGCAAGGGCAGGAGCAGGGATTCAATCTCCAGCACCACTTGCCACACCGACCTCACCCTGGGACTCACTGAGCCAGCCACTGAGACCAGTTGTGGTGCTGCAGAAGCACAAGAAGATCACTTTGAGTCCAATCGGTATACTGAGGCACTGTACCAAATACATAAAAAGAATAACAAATTAAAGTCTACCATCATATTGTGACATTATCATTGATTATGAAATATTATTTGATTCCTGAAAGGAACCATTATTTGCTCCAGAAGAAATCATAGAAAAAAGGAACCTCTTCAGCATTATGGTAAGCCCCAAATTATGGAAGGTGCTACATTAGGCTTTGAAACTATTCAAATATACCCAAAAAAAAAAAAAAACAGTTCACAAGGTTTTAGTTAATAAGTGTAAGTCCAACTTACATAATTATTTCTAATTAAAGAAAGTGGGTATTCATAAACAGCTTCAGGAGTTGTAAGAGAATCAGTTACCATAAAAGCATACAAACGTCTTCCTTTCCTTTTGAGTAAATCTTATATTCACATATACCAATATGTCAGCAAACTCTATATGAAGCTTACACTGAGAATCCTCTACTAAATTTCTTAGAGGACTTTATCTCTACTTTAAGAAAATTTAATTAAAGAGCTGCTATAGAAAATGCTCTAGTCCTCATAATAATACCAGTCTCTGAAATCACAATAAAGACATAGTCCCACAGGGCTTGTATTTCTTTGTGAGTTATACAGAAGTCCTGCATTTCGTATTGTGCTTCATATAATTCAAAATGAGTCATTCAAAAATCAGTCTTTTCCTCCGTAATAGTTGTGCCTCTCATATTGATACAGCTCTGTCTCTAGTGAAATCTGGAAACACTGGAGGGCTTCAAAAGAGCCCTTCTGTTGCTCTCTGTTCTTCAGCTTAGAATGAGAAAAGTGCCCAAGAATCTCAAGTTCCCAAGGACTCCTTTTGGAGGAAATTAATTATTTTGATGGCTACTACACAAATAATGCACACTTGTTATATAAAACATAGCGTGGAGCCAGGGAGATAGCTCAGCAGCACCTGTCAGACAGGCACAAGATCCTGAGTTTGATCCTTGCCTCCCCAAATAGTTAAGATAAAATAAGACCATGTAGTGCAAAATTGTATAGAAATGAAATATGTGGAGCATATACACGCCCTGTTCCTGAGGGTCCCACTAGAAGTGGCAGCCACCCAGTGGCTTCATGGAAAGTTCCAAAATACAAATGGGTTTGCATATACTGTGTGATTTACATTTACTGTAGTTTAATACTTTTTAAGTTAATAAAAATGTATAGGTTTACAACATTGATTTAATTTTTCTGTATTATTCCACTGAACTGCAGTATTTAAACTTAGTCAATTTCTATTGATGGACATCTGGACAGTTTCCAGCATTTGAAACTGTTATTACTACAAATGAGCTTACTTCTGTCTTCCAATTTTCACAACTACTGGCTGTTTTTCCTGAACAAGCAGGAATGGACACAGTCTTAACAATTGCTCTCATTTTGCACTCACAACAAATTCCAACATCTCACCAAAATAATTGATTTTTACTTATTTTGGATGGCCATTTATCTCGTGTCTTTGTCAGACATGTGAAGACATGTCACACATCTCATGGAAGTTCTCATCTGTATTCTCATCCTGAAATAAAAACAAAAAACAAAAAAGCCATGTAACACAAGGGGCTACAGAAACTAGGCATGATGGTGCATGCCTATAATCCCATCACTGGGGAGGCTGAGACAGGAGGATCATTACGAGTCCAAGCTGCATAGCGAGACCCTGTACTAAATAAACAAATATTTTTTAAAAGCATGTAACAGAATACACTGGAAGCTCTAGTTGTTGAGCTAATCACAACACAAATGATGTAGGCCCTGTCTTCTCACCAAACTGCAGTGTGATGGTGAAGGCAATTAGTTTCTCCAGAGTGAATCCCTCTCTCCAAGCCACAAATCTACCATCAATCAACCACATCACTCAAGAAAATGAATATTTTGATGCCTTCATTTCTTCATTTGTGAAATGAAGTGATTGGTTTTGTATGGCTACAAGGACAGCAAGAGGTCACAAATGATGTGTAGGTAGATCTTTCAGCCAGAGTGCAGCGTACAACAGGGGCTCATAAAATCTCAGCCGTCTTTGTCATCCTCCTCCACACATCAGTATTTCCATGCAAAATCTTTTTCTGATCACTTGCAACTGATTCTGGACCATCTAGAAAAGAGATTAGTCTTCACGCTTTTAGCATGGCTAAAGGTCTTTAATGGAATGTGTTTACTGTCTGTCTGGCTTCTCACTCTCCAAACACAATGATTTCTCTGTTAGATACGTCACTTCCTGCCACCACACTGCCCTATCCTTCTTAATCACATGGCAAATCATACCAAGACTCTCTTTCTGTATCCTTACCAGGACTGATTCTTGTTCCTATGCTGTACAGCAGGGATGCAACGTGCAGAAGAAGGTAGGTGTATAGATCAGTGGGAGTCAGCTCTGGAGTACTGCTCTCATCAGAGCTACAAAGGTCATTGTGCTTGGTGGATTGGGAGAAAGACAGAAATTTCTTCATAGAAGAGAAACCTTTCAGGAGCTGATAATTCCTATCATACAATACTTCTATACTAGAAGGTTCCCACAATGGCATGTCTTAGACAAGACAAGGTTAAGAATATAAAGCATTCCAGGGGCCAGGGAGATGGCTCAGTGGAGTAAGTGCTTCCCTAGCAAGTGCAAGGGCCTAAGTTCAATCCCAAGTTCTGCAAAAAAAAAAAAAAAAAAA
>PVKA01029335.1:0-28393 GCA_004027165.1 Ctenomys sociabilis | reverse complement strand
GAATTTTTAATTTATCTATTTGTATTTCTTGGTAAATATAAAGACACTGAATTTTATATACTGTATAATTTAAGAACTAAAATGTGATTATATTTAGTGATAAGGAAAAATGCTTAAAATACAGTAAAAACTGATATATTTTCTCACAGCATATGTATGTTCCATTTTTGTATCTAGTACAGGGTCTACAGGGTCTCACTACATAGATCAGACTTGTAGAGATCCACCTGTGCTAGCTGGGATTACAGGCATGCGCCCCAGCTTCCTGTTTCCATCGCCGTCTCAGTGTGCCCCTGTCCATGCCATCTGCCTAAGCAGGTGCGTTACTCTGCTGAGCTATTTGGCCTGTCTTGTATGTGGCTTTCACGTGATAACCTGTTAATGAAAATGCAGGTGTTCAGTGTTCACATAAATATTATCCATTAATGATTATATGTTGTTATTTACAAATGATACTCAAACAAGCGTACAATAATATTAAGAAATTCAGGACATGATGATATATTGTTTTCTTAATCTTTACAAAGTTCAAACATCTTATGTCACATTAGAAACATATTTTTTATTCTGGCTTAAAAGGTGTATATTATAAGAATTGCAACCTCCTCTTAAGATGTATGCAGTAAGTTAATATTTACTAGGCATTTTAATTAAGAATGTGGGCTCTTTAAAGATGTCAGAAGTGTGAAAGTGACCGATTCAATGGAAAATTTATGTGAAACTATAAAAAAACCCACAGAGTATTAGAAAAAAAAAGATAAATGCAAGAGACAGAGAACAATGAAGAAAACAAATTGTAATGTAAAATACATAAAATACTAGGAAAAAGCACAAAAGAAACAAATACATTTTATTTAAAAATAAACTCAATTTGGTCTCAGGATGCTTGCGCTTATAATCACATTCAGTCAACACCTAGATAATTTAATTATGTGCTTCATTTTGACTACATTATCTCATTTTATTTTTTATTTTTTATTATCTCATCTTAGATATCGCTTATTAATTGAGACCTTTCTAAGCTATAAGATATAGAAATACAAATTCCAGTCATCATCAACTTCATATTCTTCTCTAATAATCTGAAAATGACTTCCTCAGAGCTTTCCATTCCATATATATTGTATAAAGATTGATTAACTTTCTCTGGTCAACCTGAAAGAAAACAGTATACATAGGTATATGTAGTTACACAAATACACACACACAAGCACACAACTTGATCACTGCAATTCAACATATTGGGTAGAAGGATAAAACATCAAATAAATATGCTATAAGTTATCACAACATAATTATGCGCAGTTTCACTTGATTCATATTCTGAAAGCCTTTATGATGAAAGCTACTATTTCCAGGGAATATAATCAGGTAAATACATACACAGAAGTATGTGTGAGTCTTGGCTCATTAAAATATTTACAAATGATAATGATGCTAATTATGATTAAAATTAGGTGCATATATAATGACATTTATTAACCATGTATAATATTTCGTTTCTAGGTTTCTAATGTAAAGGCTTCTATGTAGATGTCCTCCCAAAGATTCATAAGGCTTTTTGGAGATGTCTGGGTCTAGTGAATATGGATTATGAGTGTATGATAATTGTGTTAGTCAACTGAGAGTATGATGGTACTTCTGGATGTGACTGACAAAGGCCCACTCTGGATGTGGGTGACAACAGTCCAGTAGGTTTGTAACCCGAATGGAATAGATAGGGAAAGAAAGGTCATTATAGCGACCCCTGCCATGGATTGTTTCTCCTCCCTTGTGCCACTCTACCTTAAAGCCATCTAACTCGGAGCTGTAACTTCTACAATCTGTGTGCTAAAATAAACCTTTTTTCTTTCTACTTATAGGTGTTGTGCATTTTTTTTCCTGGCAACAAGAATATATTTAATATGCACATGGAACTGTTTTTTTTCTTTTCTATTTTATCCTCAAACCATTTTGTGTCTGGTCAAAAGAAAAAAATTCCAGTATCTGAGAAATGACAATAGGATAAATGGATTATAAACTTCATATTCTTTGGAACTTTCCAAAACATTAGACATAGATGTGGTGGAAATGAAAATATTAATGCACTGAAATGAAAATAAAATTGATTAAATTATTTCAATTAGAAATAATGCACTGTAACACTTGAAATGTTTGCTTTTTCTAGGAAGGTAACTCTTAAATATCAAGCAGAAGGGATTTCTTTATCCACTATATGAAGAACAATTTTATACTTTTTGCGTAAAGCGATGTACAGGAGTCTTTGGGGGTCGAGGGATGGAATGTTATGGTTTATGTCTGGGTGTCCCCCCAAAGCCTGACACAATCATGGGAGGCTTCTGGAGTTTGTAATTGTTTACTGTGGGTGTGCATGCTGCACCTGCCCTGGGGCAGGTAATCTACATTTCCATGTAAGGAGGGAGAGAGACTGGCTAGTTGCATGAGCTGTTGCCACACCTTTTGCTCTCTGCTCTTTGCCTCCACCAAGGAAGTTTGCTCTCTGCCATGTGTCTATTTGCTTTGGAGCCATCTGAGTATGGACTGAAGCCTCAACTAACTGTGAGCCAAATAAACCCTTCCTTCCTTAATTTTGAGTATTGTGTATTTGTCCCAGCAATCAGAGAAGAGCAACTGAGACAGCCTTCAAATATCATTCATAGATAAATTATATCAATCTGTTTTAGTTATAGCAACTTAAAAATTATATAAACTATGTTACAGAAATTTTGCATCTATACACAACAAATAAAGTGATTTCTTGTAGTATTTTATTATTAAGCAAATGAAATTATTTTCTCATATTTTAACATGGTTTTAATTTATATCCTAGTATATTGTTTTGCAGATCTTTTAAAAATATTTTCTATATATATATATATATATATATATATATATATATATATATCCTTTGTTAATGGAGTTCAACGAAACCTTTAAGAACATGCCATTTAGAATTCTTGCTATATGCAGCAATAATATTTAAAATTTGTTTTATATATATATCTGAAAAATACAACATGATCTGAAAGTTAATTTACACATATAATATCTTTATATTGAAATAGAACTTGAAAAAATTTCTTGCCTTTGTGAAGATAAAATCTTGACTAAATAAATTTTCTAGCATGAAAATACCTACCAATTTAAGGAAATTAAAAGATGTTGGGCTGGGTAGAGATAGCTCAGTAGAATAAGCACTTTTGTACTGAGCGCACGTCCCTGAATTCAAACCCTAGTACTGCAACAAAATAAAAGGAGAAGGAGGAGGAGGAGAGGGAGAAGGAGAGGGAGAGGGAAAGGGAGAGGGAGAGGAAGGAGAAGGAGAAGGAGGAGGAGGAGGAGGAGGAGAAGAAGAACAAGAACAAGAAGAACAAGAAGAAGAAGAACAAGAACAAGAAGAAAGCCATCTTGCCTTCCAGCTTATGAATGGAGAATTGCTTAAGAAAGACAGTATCAGGCTTAGAAAGTAATGGAGATTGAATTAACCCTGAGCCTTTTCTTCCCACTTCTGTTCTTTCATATGGATTTCCATTGCTATAGAAGACAAAACATTCCTTTTCATATGTAGCCAAAGAGAGAAATAAAATCTATCTTTCCTCTTGTGAACACATTCAAAGACACAGTATAGAAACAAACCTAAACATAAAAACTTCCCCACCTTTAATCAATGCTTAGTCTAGTCCTGAATCAATTTAGGAGAGGAGCTGGGAAAGCTATAATGCAGAAGAACAAGATCACAATCAAGTTCAGAGGAGACTGACTTAGTTAATCTAAGAAGTTGCAGAACGGGAGAAGATTTGGACATAATCCTAAAAGACATGATGCAAATGTGATAGATCTAAAATGCTGACTGGTGGTCCAATAGCACCACTGGCACATGAATGTTTTCTTGTCCTGCTGCTCACTTAGCTACTTTTGAATCAGCAAATAGCTTCAGTGTCTCTGGACAAATGACACTTTTGTTCACTAAAAGTTCCTGAATTTCTTCAGTCTTAAGGAATGCCAATGGATACACAAAAGGTGAATTTTTAAATGGAAGTTTTCATTGTTGCCCTTATGTTGACCAATCTATTCATCAAAACCACAGAAGACAATTCTGGAGAAATAATTTTGTAAATGTATTTTGAAAGACATTTATTTACATTCTTAAAAGGAGATTTAATTGAGAACCATAAAATATGATAGAGAGGTCAAGACAAAAAGATTGTCAGTTACTTTCCAAACTGGGCAACTTAGGAACTCAGCAGTTATTGTTTCAAATTAAAAGGGTGATGGTGTTGCGGATGTAGCACAGATTGAATTCAACCTCTAATGCTTTAAATAAGTTAACAAAGAACAAAATGACAGAAAATTTCAGACCCTAGTTTGGGCATAATATAGGTACATTTCATAAGGTACATTATACATTAAAAGTGGCAATAACAACAAACATATTTTAAAGCCGAAGGACATAAAAATTAATGATAGGCAAGTGCCATAGCATTTATAAGCAGGTGCACTGTATTGTCTAAGAAATAGGTTAAAAACCAAAATACATAAATTGTGAACACCAACTATTATAACTGCGCTCTTCTGTAATACTACGATAGACAACCTGTTCAATAAAAGTGATAAAAAATCAAGATCTGTTACCACACAGGTAGTCACTGAAAGAAAGGAGGTCTTGAAAAAACAGTATCTTTCGCAATTACTAAAGTTCATTTATTGCGCAAGTTTCAGCATTTTGAGATATGTCCACAATGCAACGCACAAAACTAGTGTAGTAATATGTTTGTATTGAACTAACTTTGAAGAAAAACAATAAATAGGTTATTAGAACTTCTGAAATTCTACATAATTTATAACAGCAGGGTTGGAATTGTTAAAAAGAGGCAATGCATACCATAGCAAATTTCAAACACTGCTGTTGGAAACTTCAAACAGTAACAAGTTAGAACAGAAGAAAACCAAAAATATCTACTCAGAGGTTGTGACGTATGGTGAAGTATATCATGGAGCTAGATTGTGGGCAGTGGCTGGAAGCGAGTGCATAAGATTCAGACACCGTCTGTGAAAGCCTTGCATCATGATGAATGGCTGCTGTTTCCTTCTTTCCTTCTTTTTTTTTTTTTAAGGGCATGGTTCTCCGTAGAGAATATATTCACTTTTTTTTTTTTATTTTTTGTGGCCAGCTCAGCCCACCCTACAGTGCTGGGGATCAAACCAAGGTTCCTGCATTTGCCTAAGATTAATCTATTGAACGACTACTTCGAAGATAACCACATGCAATGTAACGACCATTGTTAATTTCCTATCATCTTGTTTTAAAAAATCTGCATCATTTTTATTATTTTTATTACTGTCATTAAAATGAAAAAAATCACACACAAAAAAAATGAGCTTGCCTAAGCAGACACTTTTTACTATGAGCTATCTTACTGGCCCTACATTCACATTTATATTTTTGAAGGTATCACTCTTAAAAGATTATCTATGACAGGGTACACACCAATATGCACCTCCCCCATGAAATTTTCCCATTCTTTGCCATACTTCAGTGCTTCTTGCTTGGTAGGAAATCTTTTCTGAATATACTCACATGAAGAGCACAGATTTTGTGGGAAAAGGACTGGTGGTCGAATAACTGCACTGGTACATAAATGTCTTCTTATGCTGCCACTCATTTAGCTACTTTTGAATCAGTGAGTAGTTTTCAGTGGCCCCTTTGGACAAATGACACTTTCATTCACTAAAAGCACCTGAAATTCTTCAGCGATAATGAATTCCAATGAAGATAAAAAAAGATGAATTATTAAACTGAAGTTTACATTGTTGCTGTATTGATGGACAATTTATTCATTTGGATTTCCTTCCAAATCCGGTAAATAAGAAGGTAATTCTTTTGGATCCTCCAGAGACATGAATAAAATCTCTAGCCTAGAGTTGTTCACCACTGAATCTGTTTTCTAACTCTGGAAGAACTCTGTATGTCAGCAAATGTCCTTGGCTCAAAAACTTGCTGACTATACGGAATATCTTTTATTTTCTGGTAAAAGGGATTTTTTCTGAATGCAAGTATAGCCCTGTGTGTGAAAGGGCAAAGTAGTACATAACTGAATAATTTGGCAAAGGAATTTTTCAGTACTTTTTGCTTCCATTTTCACTCCTATAATCTTAAGAACACTTGCTGTACTTGTATTTGGAAATGATTGTGGGCTACAAATTTCTTAAGTATATGCTGTCTATTTGAAACTCTAGTTATTGCTCAGCTCTTGCAATTAAGTGATTTTGTGTTTTTGCAGCACCAATAATAATTGGCTTTTATACTTAATCTTTCACCATTAAGTAGCTTTGTACACTTAGCTTAATCACAGCTTTTTAACGAAGGGAACAATTTTGTAGATCTTTCCTATAGTGTTGTAAAAAATACTACAAGATGGAATGATATTTAGTTTTCCCGGTACCAAAAGTGATTCAGTCAGTTACTCCTGAGAGACAAAACTGACAGAATATGTGTATAGATCCATGAGCAGAGATTTATTAGAGAAGTTGGCTTATGTGATTACAGGGTGAGAGAGTCTGGTAGTTTGGCCCAGGCTATAGTTGAAGACCTCAGAACCGAGGAAGTCAGGTGTCTAACTAGGAGTCTGAGGCTTAAAGCCTGAAAATCTAAGGTTTCACTGGGGTAAGTCCTAACGTCCAGAAGCCAGGAAACCTGAAGTCTTACCATCTAGAGCAGCAGCAGAGACGTTCCACCCAGGTGGATCAGAGAGCTCAAGATGCCTTTTGTGTGTGGGATCTTGGCCAATTGAATAATGCCCACCTCCCTTGGGGTGGATCTTTCCAGCTCACTGTACTAGAATTCAAATGCTATTTTTTTGTAAGCTCTGGTGAAGACACAGACAAAATAAGGCTTCATGGGTACTCTTTTTTTCTCTAGCACGATGCTATCCTGAGTACAAATGAAAACACACTGATCCCTTGTGTAGAATTATCTTTCCAGTTTATTTGTACAGACTGCTATGTTCTCAGTTGGATCATAATTTGGGGAAATGTGGCTATCAGGGTTTCAAAATTTGGTCTGTAATATTTTATTATATCTGGTAATATGAACAAGTAATCTGAAGACAACAGTATGCAATGTAATAGCCATTGTTGAATTTCTATTATTTTGTTTGGTGAAATTCTGTATTGTTTCTAATTTTTTTTTTTTTACTATTTTTTATTATCTTAAAAAATCAAAAGATAAGACATTAAAGAGTGATTTTAGTATTTTGATTTTCTGGATTTTAGCTTACAGGGTTTTGATATTGTCTTGATTGTGTGTTCAAGAATTATGACCAGAGTCAATGGGAGGAGGTGGACAAAAGATTTAGACTGAGGAAACACTGGCTTTGAATTCTACTTCAAAGATGAGTAACATTTTATAAGGATAATAGTAGAAGGATAGTGAATCTAAGCAGTAATGTACCATGACCACAAACTCAGAGATATATTTTTATTGGATATCTATAGGTATCAATAACTGCATTAGAGACAACTTGGGTAGTGGGTAGGAGAAGCGAAGGTGAGAAGAGAGGCTACAAACATGACCTGCGAGTCCTGAGCATTGCTCTGACATAAATGAATGCCACATTGTCAAGACAGGAGATAATCCTTCCAGTTTTCCAACTTAAGAAGAGTTATTGAATTTCAATGTGTCTTTACAGAGAGAAAGAAAAACGTGTCAAACTGTATTTAGAGCAAAAAAACCATATTTACTTATTGAATGCTTTGCTCTGAAACAAGATTTTAATACGTATTATTTCAAATCTTCAAAGTTTCTTAGGCAGGAAATATAATGTTTATTTTATTTGGTGAAATGCGTATAAAAATTTTGTGTAAATAGCATAGTTAATAAAGTATAAGTTCTGTATTTAAATATGGTTCCTAAATTTCAATGCTTTTTCAAATCAACTAGAGAGCTTTCTAATCAGTATTTAAAAAAATAATTGATTCCTGAACCCATTCTAGGAAATTGTAATTTAATTGACCAGTAATCTAGACCATAGTTTCTCACAGAGATAAGGTTAAAATGCATTGATTTTCTTAATTCAAGGAGTGGTCATGAATAAAAATTGACTTATTCAATAAAGTTAAGTAAAGAGTAATACAGTTTGGAATTCTAAAAAAAAAGTAGAAATAATTAGAAGATTTTTACTCAAGTTTCCTTTGAAATACAGAATAGGCATAAAAGTAAAATAACTTCTAATTGAAAATATTGGAATTAGAATATGTACACACACACACAGTTTATTGTTGTTCAAAATTTTTTTATTTGTAAATTTGCCTCATTGCTGGAACTTACCTATAGCCATAAAATCAGTAATCAAAATGCCTTTGCATCACTGTGGACACAGTGGTGGCATGCAAACTGTGTTTGTGTCTTCAACAGACAGATTCTGAGCTGAGTCCTTCCCAGCTTAGATCACATAGGGTGGCATGCACCCTCCTTTTCTTGGCTTTCATATTTTACACACTTATCCTTTGCTACTTGTCATTTAATGCTATGCTTTTCTCATTTTTCTTCATCTTTTGGTTACTTATTTTCTTGCTTTAAATGCCCCTCGTGTCTTTGGCGAACTATGGCCTAGTGCTCTTAGACACAAAAGGGTTATGTTGCAGTTCATGGCAAAAATATCTATGCTGGCAGGCTTCATTCAGGCCTGAGTTTCATCGCTGCTGACCACAAGTTCAATCTTAATGAGTCAAAAATAAGTATTTGATAAGATTTTGTTAAAGAGAAGTACACAAAAAATGAGGCATTGTTCATATTATATGATTAGAATTCTCAAACTTGCCTCTGTATTTCACCTAAGATAAAAGACTCAACATTCTCTAGCCTACTATTTTCAGTGACCTTATTGAATGTAATTACTATAAATAGCAAGGACCAACCATCTACGTAACATTTCAGTGGTACATGGGAGCCTTCCCCATGGCGTTTACTGATTCCGGCTGCCCCCTTCCCCTGAAGAGTGTTGGGAGACTCAGCAGCCCTCGCGTTGACCCCAAGTCTTCTTGTCAGAGTTTTCTGAGTCCAGCAGCCTCTGTTCTGCCTGAAGACTGCTGGAGAGACCTGATGGGCTAGGCCCTGGCCCTTGCTGAAGTTTTCTAGTTCAGGCCATCACTCCTCACCCCAAAGGCTGTCAGGAAAACTTGGCATCCTTTGCCCAGTGCCCCAAGAATTCCCACTGGAATTTGCTGAGTTGGTTCCACCTCTGGCCCTGAAGCCCAGAAGGTGTCCTACTATCACTGAGACCTGCACAAACCTTGCAAAGCATTACCCTGTGCCAGTCCACAACCAAGGAAGCCTTGCACATTGCGACCTGCACTCATCATCATTAGGTCCTTCCTAAAATGCAGCTTGCCACCCTCTCCTGACTGATGTAGAAACCACATTGAATCTCACACAGCAAGAGCTTTGGTGAGTCTACCCTGCCCTCCCACACTCCGGAGAGTCTTACTGACCCACATCCTGCCCATCTACCATAACTGCAAAAAAATGACAAAAGAAGGGAACAGAAAGAAATCTCAGACCTGACAGCCATCCACAAGTCCAGGAGACAAAGTTACATAAGAACTTGGAGTACACATACCTGAAATTTCTGTGATGATAGAAACTGAGGTAAAGAAACAACTTCACCAGGCTATGGAGGAAATCAGATCACAAATAATCTCTTAAGTAAAAACAAAAATGACAACACTCATGAAAGAATTGCTTAATGTGTCTAAAGAAACAGTATAAAGAATGAGAATAGGAAAATGATGGAAACAATGAGTGAATAATACAAGAACTAGGATACATGAAACAGATTTAAACTGATGTCCAAGAAATTAAGAATTGCATTGAAACATGAAAAAAGTCTCTTGAATGAAATAGAAGACAAACTTTCAGACCTTGAAGATAGTATTGCAGTTTGTGAGCACAAAAGGAAACATCTTAAAAATAATGACAAAACAGGAAATAATAATACAATAGCTACAAAATGATGCAAAGAAACATAATAAAATACTAATAGGTATCAGCAAAACAACCAAAGATAATGTAAAAGACATGAAAATACTGTTTGCAAATGTAGCGGAAATTTTCCTGAAAACTGGAAAAGAATCTGATATGCAGATACATGAAGCATATAGAACTCCAGCTGTCCATAATCAAAATACATCATCACCCAAGCGCATAATAATCAAGATCCCAAAAACTGATCAAAAGAACAGAATATTAAAACTGTTAGAAAAACAAGATACAGATTACCTAAAGTGGAGAGCCCATCAGAATCATGGTAGATTTCATAACACAGACCATCAAATCAACAAGAGCTTGGAGTGAGATATTTCAGGTTCTGAAAGAAAACAACTTTCAACCCAGAATGACGTATCCTGCAAAACTGTCCATCAAATTTAATGTAGAGATTAGATACTTCCATGACAAATAATGACTAAAGAAATTTGTGACAACCAAACTAACCTTACAAAGAGTAATGACAGGTATGTTAGATAGAGGCACAGATGACCACAACTTCAACAATAGAAGAGAAGAACCAAGTAGAGCAAGCAATTAAGGAAAGGGGGAAGTATGGATCCTACAGTAGGAAAACAACATGAGAAAGATAAGCCAATACATATCAATTATCACTTCCAATGTAAATGACCTCAATTCTTTGATCAAAGAAGCAAACTGGCAGATTAGATAAACAAACAAAGTCCAACAATATGCTTCATGCAAGTAGCACATTCAACACAAAAGAAATTAATAGACTGAAAGGCAAAGGATGGAAAACCATAATTCATGTGATGAGAACCCAGAAAAAAAGCAGGGGTAGCTATTCTGATTGCTGACAATGTCAACTTCCAACCAACTGTAATTATAAGAGACAAAGAAAGTCACTACATACTTGTCAGGGGAAAACTGCAAGAGGAAGAGATAAGAAATATACCCATTGTAGGAGCACCCAACTATATAAGACAAATTTTAATGTATGAATAATCAAATGGGAAATAAAATAATTGTACTGGGGGAATTTAACATCACATAGATATAAAGAGCTAGATCAACCATGGAAAATTTGAGCAAAGAAATAGCGGAACTACATTGAACTTCTGAAGAAATGTACTTCATAGAGTGTTCCACCCAACAGCATCAGAATATACATTTCTCAGCTGACATGAGATGTTCTCAAAAATAAATTATGTACATAGGACATGCTTAAGTAAATGCAAAGGAATCAAAATTATCCCATGCATATTATATGGCATAGTGTAGTGAAACTAGAAATTGTTGACAAAAGAAATAGCAAAAACTATATGAACATATGGAAACTAAATAATACCCTCCTGAACAATCAATGAGTCTTGGATGTAATTTTTAAAAATTAAGTAATATTTCCAATGTAATAAAAATGCAGATACAACTCAATGCAACCAGTGGGACACAATGAAAGCTGTCTTAAGAGAGAAAATATAGCGATGAATTCTCACATAAGGAAAACAGAATGAGCCCACATAAGCAACCTTATGCTGCATGTCAAACTCCCAGAAAAACAAGAGCAAGTCAAGTCCAAAGTCCAAAGAAGGCACTGAATTATAAACATCAGAGCAGAAATAAATGCAATGAAGATGAAAAAAAGTACAAAGAATTAATTAGTCAAAGCGTTAGTTCTTTGAAAGAATAAATAAAAGTGATAAACCTCTAGGCAACCTCATTAAAAAATAGGGAAGAAAAAAATCAAATTCTTGCAGTGGAGAATGAAAAGTGTTAAGTTACTACAGACCCTAAAGAAATTCAGATTATCAATACCCCTTTCCAAATATTTACTCAATCTCACAGAATGGAAAATACTGAAGAAATGGGCAGATTCCTAGATACATGTGCGCTACGAAAGCTAAATTAAGGAGATATAAAATATCTGAGTAAACCCCCTCAGCCAATGAAATTGAAAGTTTAATTTAAAAACCTGCCAACAAAGAAAAGCACAGGTCCTGATGGATTCACAGCTGAATTCTGCAAGAAATTTAGGGAGGAACTATTGTCAACTCTTTTCAAATTCTTCAGTGAAATTCAAAGGTAAGCAATTCTGCAAACTCATTCAGGAAGACAAGTATTACTCTGATACCAAAACCAGTGAATGGCCCAACAAAAGGGAGAACTACAAGCCAATCTCCCTAATGAACATAGATGCAAAAATCCTCAAAAAAATACTAGCAAACAGAATCCAGCAAATCTTCAACAGAATTATATATCACAACCAAGTGGGATTCATTCTGGGAATGCAGGGATGCTGTAACATATGCAAAACCATAAATGTAATAGACCACATTAACAAAGCCAAAGACAAAAATCACATGATCTTCTCAATAGGTGAAGAAAAAAGCTTTTGGAAAATTCCAACATGCATTCATGATAAAACAGTACAGAAAATCAGAATACATGATCTTCCTCCCAATCTAACAAAAGCTATCTGTGAAAAACCACAACCAACATTATACTTATGGGAAAAAATTCAAGGTATTCACTTTAAATTGAGAAACAAGATTGTTACCACACCTCTCCAGTGTAGTTCTGGAAACAATAACCAAAGCAATTAGGAGAATGAACTAAAAATAATATTGATTTGAAAGGAAGAATCGAAAATATCATTACTTGCAGATGATATTTTATTGTATGCAGAAGATCTCAAAAATTTCACTAAGAGACTTGTGGATTTAGTAACCAAATTCAGTAGCCGGGCAGGATAAAAAATCAGTAGTATTTCTATATACAAACAATGAATGCACTGAGAAAGAAATTATGTAAAGCACACTCTTCATAGCCAAATCTAAAAAATAAAATACTTAAGAATCAATCTCACAAAGGAAGTAAATGATTTATACGGTGAAAATTATAGCATTCTAAAAAATTGAACAGGGTTTCAGAAATTGGAAAGACAATCCTTGATCCTGGATAGGAAGATCTAACGCTGTGAAAATGGTCATACTCTCAAAATTGTTGTACAGATTCAATACAGTCTCAATTGAAATACCATTAGTATACCTCAAAGATTCCTCTAAAAAAAAAAACCCTAAAATTCATCGGGAACCAGAAGAGACCTAGAATAGCAAAAGCAATACTGGGCAACAGAGGAAAGGAAGGAGGCATCACAATCCCTGACTTGAAATTCTATTACAAAGCTACTGTGATAAAAAATCAGCATTATACTTGCATAAAAACAGACTTAAGAGCCGATGGAATAGATTTGAAGATGTGCATACAACTACAACTACACTCAGCCACCTTATCTGTGAATAAGGGGTCAAACATTCATTGGAAGAAAGAAAGCCTCTTTAATAAACAATGCTGGAAATACTGGCTTTCTATGTGCCAAAGGCTTCAAACAGAACCACACCTATCACCATGCACAAAACTTACAGTCAAAATGGATTAAAGATTTAAATATTAACTGAAACACTAAATTTCCTGGAAGAGAAAGTAGGTAGAAACCTTAAGGACATAGGGGTAAGTAAAGAATTCATGAACAAAAATCAAACTTCATGGGAAATACTTCAAAGAATCAACAACTGGGGTCTCACATTTTTGAAAAGCTTCTTCACTTCAAAAGAAATCACCAACAGAGTAAAAAGAAAACTCATGAAGGGGGAGACAATTAAAGCAGACTGTCTGTCAAACAAAAGATTCCTATCTAGAACTTATAAAGCATTAAAAAAAATCATGCCTCCAAATTCAAACTCCAATCCAAAAATGGGCATCAGAAATGAATATACACTTCACAAATGAAGAGATACAAATGGCAAATAAATGTATGAAAAAATGTTCAACATTTTTGGTCCCTCAAGTGTGCACATTAAAACAACACTGATATACCATCTTACGCCAGAAAAAAAATGGCTATCACCAAGAAGTCAGCCAATAACAAATGCTGAAAGGCTGTGGGAAAAAAGAATCTTTCTCCACTGTTGGTGGAAGTACAGGGTAGCACAACCATTATGGAAATCAGCATGGAGATTCCTCAAATACTAGGATTATAGGTCTCATTCAAGCCAGCTGTTCCCCTTCTAGGTATTTTTCCAACTGAACTGATCATTCCACAGTGGTATATGTACATCTATGATTACAGCCATGTAATAATTTAGTAACTGTCATAACTAAATCTTGGAAACCATCTCAATGCCCATCAGCCGAGGAATGGATAAAAAAGATATGGTATTTTTAGACAATGGAGTTATAAAATCAGCTAGAAAAAAACATAAAATTGAGGTTTTGTAGATGACAAGCAGCTAGAGACTATATGAGTAAGTGGAATAAATCAGATCTACAGGTGCAACCATCATACTATCTCACTAGTATGAAAATCTGAAAGAGTAATGAAAATCTAAAGGGTAAAACAGATACTGTGAAAGGGGAAGAAATTGTTCACTGGGAAGAAAAACCCAGCATGAGGAAAAGTACAAATGAAAGAAGGGAAAAATCCATTTAGATATGCATACAGAATAGTTACAATCTTATCGTAAATTTCTGCTGTTTGAAAGGAGCAGTTAATGCTTAATTTTTCTTTACTCTGCTTTATTTTCCTCTTTTGATTTTTTATAACCTCTTTGTTAGAAAACTGTTTTGTTTCCTCTTTAAACAAATCTTACACAGTTATATTTGATAATCTGAACTGATTTGAGGATAGCTTCATATAATGCAACCACCACTGTTGAATTCCTGTTACTTTGCTTGGTGAAACCTTGTTGTGTTTCTTATGCTTTTTTTCCTATCACTATTTTGTATTCTTGAATAAATAAATAAGCACTACACTGGGTGCCCCAGCACTAGGTTAAACACTGCTTAGGTTGGGTCCTGCCTTTTAAGGACTTTCTGGTTGAGATTAACACTGGGATTATCACACTGAGAAAAGCAGGTGACCCTCGCCAAGACCGCATCCTTCCCCACTGCTCTCATCCCATTAGTTGAGAGCCTGAAATACTCAAGTTCTCCAGAAAATTCTGACCAATATGCTAATTGTAATTAAATTCATTTTTATGGCACCAGTAAATACCTTTTGATTATTTGCTGTTGTTGGTAATGTACCTGGCCAGGCATTTGATGCTAGACAAAACAGGTTAAGTGTCTACACTCACAGTTAATAGTTTTTTTTTTTTTTTCATTTTTTAAAGATTTCCAGAGTTTTATTTCTGGAATGTGCACCATTGTATTAAAATACAATAAATATAAAATAATACTCAAAAAATCAGTGCTTTACCAGATACTAAAACTTGTTCTAATTGTCACTAATTTATTTCATACTCACAGGGTACTTATTCCACACTGGAGCAACTGGAATCACTGGTTATTTAGTGGAACATTAATACCTACTATACCTAATGATTAAATTAATAGGTTCCTTCTTTTAATGAAAAAAATCAGGAACTTAAAACAGCGATGCCAATATTTTTATAAATTATTTCAATTTCCATTTATAGACAGTCTGCTCTGAACCTTGGGGTAAACAATGTTCCTGGAGTATTCACTGTTTATTACCTCACTCTTTTTAGTAGTTACTGTGTATAATACAGTTGTTGAACCATGGACTGCCACAGATACTATGGAAAAGAGTTTATGCATACTTTCTCATTTTATGGGCTTCACTGGAATTGCACTTCCAACGTGACCTAATTTCTGGTTCAGAAAAGATCCCCAGTCCTACTGTTGTCAGTTGGCTCAATATCTTAGTACTCAGCATCTCAGACTCTCAGCTTCCTCTGCACCTATGGTGACAGTGCAAGTTCATTTTGCCTTCAAAAGCTCTACTCTTCATTTCACCTATTTTGAACTAAGAACTTGGAATGTGCAAACAGGAGAGCGAGGGCAGGGACAACCAGCAAGGACTTGGAGTCTAAGAGAACTCTAACCATGGAAAGCCAGGAATAGGAGGTGCAGCTGAATACTCTCCTTTTATTTCTCCTGAATCTCCAAAGAGTTGAGCCTGGGCATAAAACTTGGGCAAGACCTACTGTGAGTTGCTCTTCTAAGTAGACATTTATATTCTCCTAGGAAGCCCTAGTGAGGTTAGTAATTAATAGTTTACATTTCTTTCATTTTTCTTTCCCTCTCTGTTATTTTTACTTTCTCTTGTTCTTGGTTTTTCCAGAGAGTATCATTCTTCTTACAATAGCAAATAACATCTGTTTTCTACAGAGCCTACACCGAGACCTGAATTATTTCCAAATTCAACTTGATCCAGTTCACCCAGTGTATGATAAATTTTTTCCCTTATGCACCTTTTTCCTGTCCTGCATTTGCTAGAACAACAAATTTAGGCAAATTAAATTTAACAGCTTATTTGAGCAAAGAAAGATTCGTGATTCAGGCAATATCCAGAAAGAAAAGTCTCCTGTCACCACCTCCCCCTCCGGCCCTACCACAAGCTGCACTGAGCCAGCAATGGAGTCCGGGCATGGTGGGGCATGCTTGTAGTCCAAGCACTAGGGAGGCAGAAATCAGGAGGACCTCTAGGAGTTCAAGCTGCATAGTGAGACCCTGTGTGCATTCCTGCATGTGTGTACACACACAAAGAAAGAAAGAAAGAAAGAAAGAAAGAAAGAAAGAAAGAAAGAAAGAAAGAAGGAAGGAAGGAAGGAAGGAAGGAAGGAAGGAAGGAAGGAAGGAAGGAAGGAAGGAAAGAAAGAAAGAAAGAAAGAAAGAAAGAAAGAAAGAAAGAAAGAAAGAAAGAAAGAAAGAAAGAAAGAAAAGAAAAGACAAGACAGCTTGCTGGTGCAGTAAGGCTTTATTGGATTTGTAGAAAAGAAAAGCAGACAAATGGCCCAAGCTGATGTTTGCCTCCTTGGAGAATGGTGCCATCCACTGACTGGCTATTATTGGCTGTTTTGCTTAAACCTAACTATTTCTTAAATAATAATAATAATAATAATAATAGTAATAATAATTAATAATAATAACACTTAGGTTTGTAAATTAAGTTAAATTAAATTTCAGTCCATTTACATATTAAGTTGCAATTTATTTATAGGTAGTCAAGATTTGGAGAAATCCTTGGGCCAGTGGTCATGTCTTTATTGAACTTAATAAATTTATTCATCAAATACTTTTAGAAAATCCATAGAGAATAATGCAAAAGAAAAATAAACTTCTCTACACTCCCAGAAAGTCATTTCTATACTGGATATATATTTTTTGAACTTTTTATTAGTGCATATGGATTGTACAGATTAATGGGTTTCATTTTGACAGATTTATATTTCACATATTATACTTTTATCTGTTTTCTGTCATCACCCTGGCCCCATTCTCCTTTCTAGTTTCATTTCCGAGGGTGGAGAGGTAAAATGCATACAATGTATTTCATATAAGACGGTTCTTTCTTAAGGCTCTTTTTCTTCACATTTTAAATGAAAATAACAAAATCAATCCTAGCAGCGTTATGAGTATTAAATGCAATAATATATGTACAGTACTTGACATAGTACTGCTTTGTGCACGATAGATGGCTAGCATTTATGATTGTCCTTCTTGGCATTGTCACCACTAAAATTTACTGGGTGTGCTAATTTATCAATCAGCAGATGGATTGGCTAATAACTCCCAGGATCTTTTTCTTTGCAACACAAACCTGAGGATCAGACCATAATGGTACCTATAAAAGGAGTGATAAAAAGAAATAATAATCTTATCCTAGAAGATAAAAGGATGCAGCATAATGTCTAAAATATTGTTTATTACATAGAAATCAGTGATTTTGTTGGCATAATTTGTCTATATTTTCACAAAAATACAGTATACATAGAGAAATATAAACAACAGCTTTTGTGACACACAAAATGAGTTAATGTTAACTCTTTAACACATTGGAATTAAAATATTCATGTAAGGATGTCTCCTAAGAATGATGAATTGTTCTTTGCGAAGAATGCATTAAACAAAAATCCTAACAGAGAATAGAACATTTCAATCATTCCTATAAATTCTACCTAAATATTTGATCTTATAGATTCTAAAATTTCTGTTTATACATTTTGCACTATTAATGGGTAGCCATTAGAAGGGATGAAGAAACTCTGAAATTATGGAAGCATTAAATGGTACCCTCAATCAGTAGATGAACTGGCCAATAACCACCTAGGACTCTGTTCTTTGTGACCATTTTTTGTATGCTGAAGAACCATATTCTCAGTGGGGGGAAAAGAAAATTAACACATAAGAGACTAAGTGAAATTCTATCATCTAGAATTTTAACTAGATATCTATAGACTGAGAAGTTATTTTGTCACATATATGTAAATATTCTAGGTATCCTAATGATATGAACAACCCAAACATAATGAATTTTATTTGGTACATTGATTATAATTTTGAAATGTCATTTTTTCAGGACTTCTTAGGGAATGGCTGATTTCAGATCTGAATCAGGAAATCTATAAGATATGCATGGAACTAAGTTTGTTTCCATGATCAGCAAGCCTATGAAGATTTATGGATCTCCATTTTTCCTAAGTGAGGTAATCTCAGTTTGATCGTAAATAAACTCTCCTCTCCCTGCATAGTGAGTTGGAGACTTAGCTGTAGGACAGAAGAGGATGCAGATGGCATTTTGTTTATTTCTAAAATGCCCCCGGGGATTCACTTGTGCACAGGTTCATTGGTGAGGCATTGAGGAGGTGACTAAATCAATGGAGGATGGTACTCTCTGGTAAGTCAGTCCACTGATGGATTTACAGCTGGATGTGATGACATTGGGAGGTGGAGCCTTGCAGAAACACGTCACTGTGGGTGTGGCCTGGAGATAGAGCTATATTTCCTTCCTAGATGCCTGTCTGCTTCCTGCTGCCTTGCCATGAGTAGCACTGCTCTGCAGTGCCCTTCTGTCAGGCTGTGCTGCCTTGGAGCCGCCAACTATGGAATGTAACTCTTTAAATTGTGAGCCCAAATAAGCCTTTACTCCTTCAACTTGCGGGTATTTTGTTACAGCCAGGAGAAGGTAACTCACACAGACATTGCATGAATTTCAAATTTGATCTTTAGGAGAATGGCATCTTGTGAGTGGAACTCTAGAATTAGTCATTGTTGGAGAGCTTCTTGGAGCGTAGCGGTTGTGATGTGGAGACTCAAGCCACACCGGGAAGCTCTACACGGACACCTACTTGGCAAAGACGCAGTTGATACCCTCCACAGCTACCAGTCTCACTTAAGCCTCAGATGCCTGCAGCCTCATCTGATGTAGATGAAATGGAGGTGTCACCAACTCGAGCGAGCCAACATTGTCACAAACAAAGCTTGTGATGGACCACTAAAGACCAACTTCCCATGCAATAGATGTGCAGCAAGCAGCTCATTAAGAGCAGTCTAATATTCAAGATCTAGATTATTGTCATGAACTTTTAAAATGTAAGCTAAAGTGAGCATGGTGGCACATGTCTGTAATCCAGGCATTCTGGGAGGCTGAGCAAGGAAAATTAGGAGAGTTCAAGACTTGCCTGGGCAATTTAGTAATTCACTGAGAATACCTTACAAACAAATTAAATTGAAAGTTAAAGTTTGGGGTGGTAGCTCAGTGCAAAGGTGTTGGTTCTATCCACCTCCAAAAAATTCCAGTCCACAAAAAATAATTTAATTATTTTACATTAAACATATCTAAATTTATAAGTGGTCTAAAAAAAATTTTTTTTTGAACTCAGGCCCTTGAGCTTGCCAGGGAAATGCTTATTCCACTGAGCCATCTCCCTGGCCCCTAAAATTGTTTTGATTTAATGTGTTCCTTTCTGTGGTTTACCTAACTTATAAGATACAGACTGTTTTCTTTTTTGTTAGTTACTAGAAGAAACTCTTTGGTGGTATCTGATCATAACTTCTAAAATTTCTTCTGATCTGAAATAGATAATGGAAAGCTAGTAGTGTCTAAGTGAGTGAGTAGATAAATACATACATAAGCAACATTTTCTTTGCAGTACTTTATTGTGACTCATCTATTTTTTTAGTTTTTCCCTATCAAGAGGCTTTAGGCTTGGGTGCTACTGGATACTAACAGCTTGGATTATGCTTACATTCTCTTTCACCTCAACCAAGTCTGAGATCTGTACCCAAATTTGACTAATAATTCAAATTATGCTCAAGGTTTTTCTCTGTTATGATTAGTATTTTCCAGGTAATAGCAAGTCAAGCAGAAATACTTTCAAGTGCCACAAAATTTAAAGAAACTGTGAATTTGCTGTCAAATGTTTGTAGAAGAGAATACTGTGTTTACGTTGAGAGACTACTTCTATCTCAGATGTTCTTCTCTTATACATATACCAAGTCATTCAAATACCAGTATGTGAGTTGAATTTGTTTATGATTCATATAAACAAATGTGCAGCGAGGGAGGCATTTGGGGAAGTCATCAAATGTTAACCTCAACATTTTAACAAACACATTTCGATATTTTTTATTGTTGTTGCCATCTTTGCTGTAGTGATGGACTAAGGTCATGCCCTTTCCTTTTCTTATAATCTTTGACTCAGGAAAGAGAGGATAATTAAGCCTTGGTATAGTTTGGGAAATGCTATCAGCTTTTAGCAGACTTATTAAAGTATATTTGATTTTTTAAAACACACTGCACATTTTAACTGTCTGCCTATTGAAATTCTCATGGGTTCATGAGGTCGTATAAACATAAGAGGGTGTAAATATTCTGTGAGAATCAAAGTTAAGAAAATGAAGAAGATCAAAGTGCTTTAGCTTACAGCTTTTGTGGAATGTGAGGCCAGAATTTGACTTTTTCCCTGATGATACTAACCATACCCTTTGCAGCCTAATGCATGCGTGTTGATAACCATTCAAAGTAACAGTTAATTTATGGAAAACTACTCTAGTTTTGCTAAACTGAAATAAAAATTTACAACCAGAATAAATCTGAAATACTGGGTTAAACTAGAAAATATCTACTAAGGGTTTTGCGGGGGATGGGCTTAAGGCATGGTGGAGAAATAACAGAGCAAATTCAACACCTCCCTGACAATTGCAAATTGGTATATGTTTTCCACAAAAGGAGTAGAGTGTAAACATGAAATCACTGCAAGTTATGGAACTGTTATGGGGCAGGATGTTCAGGGTCATAAATTTGATGAGAGATTCAGAATTATTTCTGGAAGAAATCCAAACACTTCTAAAGGAAAGATAGAGCTTGAAAACGAATGTTGGTCCATGAGCAGGAACTCTGCACCAGGTCCACCAGAGTTAATGTAGCAGAAGCGCGGACATGTGATTGGCCGAAGACCCCCTGACCACCCGGCCTTATTTTGTGCCTTTCTTCTCCAGGTCTAGGCACTGCCTTCTGACCCCAGTGTTTCAGGGTATTTGGAATCGTTCCTCTGATTTTCAATGCTTCCTTGGGACCTCTGCTGCCATGCCCATTGTAGCTCTGTTCTTAGGGTTGAGCAAATAGGTGAAGAGTACTTTACCGGGAAAGGCATCATTCTGAGGAAAGAAGGTGTCTTACTTCACTGATTACATAAAACTGCCTTGTGGCTCCTGAAGTAATTCTTTATTTGTTTGGCTGCTTGTTTAAGTCTACAGTGTCTCGCTTTTTCCATATATAGCCTATGTGTAGGACAGCTTGAAGACTTAGAATCTGGGATATGATAGTAGATTCTGAGGTAGCTATGCACTTTTATAAAAAAGAAAAATAAATTTCCATCTTGTCTAGGCCAATGGTATTTATTTATTTATTTATTTATTTTTATATATTTGATTGGAGGTATTTTTTTTTCTCAGCCAAACATTAAGCCAATAGATACAGTCATAATTATATCGTGTACATAGATCCATGAATTTCTTTAGTCATTGATTTGGAAGCTATTTTCTGGACCATACGTATCAACAAATCATTGAGGCTTTATTACATGCAAAGTTATTTGTTGCACAGAATTTTAGGAAAGTAAAGAAGATTCCTACCCATATCCTTCCTGAGAGGAAAGTATCTCTAAATGAAAAAAAAATCTAAATTAATGCCTACTCCTCTTCTCACCATTCCATACATGCTACCAGTTTAAACACACAAAGCTACACTTCAGTACCTCACTGCCATAATGCCTCGACCCCCTATTTGTTTTCCCTACACCACTAACCATGTAAGAACAGTTAAACACCAAAATCAGTATTGAGAAGTGGCCTGACACAACTTCACTTGCTTTAGGGATGTAGGTAGAGTTTCTTTTTTCTTTCTTTCTTTTTTTTTTTTTTTTTTTTTTTTTTTTTTTTTTTTTTTGTTGTGCCAGAACTGGGGATTGAACTCAGGCCTTTGCACTTGCCAGGGAAGCACTTATTCACTGAGCCATCTCTCTGGCCCATAGAGTTTCTTTTTCAAAAATGCAGTGCATATGTTATCTCCAGTCCCCATCTTTCCAAGTAAGTAATGTCTTTAGAATCTAGTGGCATTTAGTCATTCAATGAATAGAAAGATTATAATAGTATTTGTGAACAGGATGACCACTAAGACAACGATGTGCAATGCATTAATCATTGAAACTGTCCTACTAATCGGTTTTGAAACTGTCTCATTGCTATTTGTTTCTCAATAAAATTATTTTTGAAAGGTGGCATCATTCTCTTTTTATGCTCAGTTATAAGGAACACACCATAGTTTTTAAAAAGCAAGACGAGTGGCGTAGCCTAAAATTCCACTGTCAGATAGGAAGTAGCTTCAGCATGCCACCACTTTGTGTATAGAGTTTATTTTGGGCATCATTTTCCCAGAAAATTGATTTCCCCAAGAAAACTTTTTCACCTTCAAGGTGGCTGCTGGCTAGGACATGTTCTAGAGAGCTGGTGCCAGCCTCTCCACAGTTTGAGCTCTAAATCAGAGCAAATGGACCCCCACTAAGCTCCCAAACTCCCCACCACTGCCCCTTAGGCATGTCTGGTTCAGAGGCAGCGCCACTGACACTGTGCCCTGGGTCTCTTCCCGCAGCTCCTGGGATGAAACACGCAGGTGAGATCGATGGGAGAGAGCAACTGTCAGGTGCAAGCACGGGACGAGGTTGTCTTTTTCATATTTTTATATGAAACATTTCTGTGAACTCAGGGAAAAAATACAGAGATTGAGTAGGATTTTACAGCAGGGAGTATTGATGATGTTCGAGTTGATTTTCCCTTTCATCTTTTATTTCACATTTGACAGAACCTGTTTATGTATGTGTAAAGTGACTCTGAATAAACCTGAGTAGATGTCCTGAAAGGTTAAAGGAAATATGGATGGAATAATCTCCCAGGTTATATTACTATATTTAAGTAGTTTTCTATAAGGAAATGAATCTGTCATTAAAATACATGTTTTTCTATCCCCTTGCCTTTCTGAGTAAAACATGTAATTTACAGAAAACTTTAATGACTGTATTTTAAGTAATCTATTTTTCATAAAAGAAATGGTTCACATAATGGGAAAGGATCCTGCTTCTCCTGCTCAGATGTGTCCTATGTTCTTGTGAGCATTTTTGCAAGATCATTCATTTGCTTCACTGAGTTGGGGGCCATCTCTCCTCAGCTGGAGTGTTTACCACATCTGAGAAACCATTAAGAGGCCGGGAGGTGCTTTTCTACTTATTGTCTATTTGATGAGTGATTTTCTTTGAAAGAAAATTATTTTGAGAGAAAATTAAGGTAGCATCTGAAGGAAATTAAGGAAGAAAGGGCCAGGGTTGTGAATGACATAAACATAGTATGGATTGATGGGGTTTTATTTTTTTGTGAGAGGGAAAAATGTACCCCAGTTACCCTCTTACCCTACTTCTCCTGTTCTCTACCCTCTTTCTCAGTGCTAAGCGCTACACACACACACACACACACACACACACACACACACACAGAAACACGTGGTCCTTCAGATCAGTGTTCAACTCCCTTCCCTATTTGTGCCTCAAATGCGTACTGCAGTCCGGCGCCAGAGGCCATACTTACACAAAAGTCATACGTCAATAAAGATCACTTACATTTCTGATGAGCCTTTTCATCTTCTTTTCCTGCTGTGGAGGCAGAAACAGTAGAAAGAAAGAAAAACAAAGGTAAATGTCAAGGTTCCAGCTCTCAAATTCTTAAGGAAAGTCCCATTCCATCCACCCCCCCTGCTTGGCCCTTAAACTTCTGCTATTTTGCCTTAGGAAATGCGACCTTTTCTCTTCAACTCCTCCTCACAAAATGTCTCACTTTCAAAATGAAGTTTAAGCCTTGACCCTTTTTCTTGATGACATCAAAAAGGTTGAAAAAGATAACCAAGTTTTCTTTAAAATCCTGCTAAAAGAAAGTAAGGAGAAAGATCGACATGTGCTAGTTTAACATATTTGACACATGTTTTTTGAGTTCATACATGCTTCTCAACATTCATACATATAAGCTTTGCACTGCTAGGTTCACGTTTTTGTATTTAGTACAAGATGTAAAGCGATGGCGCCGGAGAGAAGGTTCAGTGGAATTAGTGCTACCCTGGCAAGTGCAAGGGTCTGAGTTCAATCCCTAGTTCTGAAGAAAAAAAAGAAAAAAGTCTCACTGTGTAAGTCAGACTCGTAGTGATTCTCCTGTTTTCAGCCTCCCAAAGTGCTGAGATTACAGGCATGTGCCCCCATGCCCAGTCTCAATTGCCATCTCAGCGTGACCAAAGGGTGGGGCTGGCATGGCATGCTGGGGATGGTATCTCGGTCTCTGCCCTCTGCCTAAGCTGATGCTTTAGTCTTCTGAGCTCTTTGTCTAGCCTATTAGGTTCATTTTTTAATGGGAAATTTAGGATATCTTTTCTAATATGTTATATTACTAGTAGTCACATGGTCATTTTCATTGATGTTTGACCAAATTTATGATAAAAGAATTTGATTAGAAATAATACTATTGTTATAAACGAGTTATGTTATGTATGATAGACATGATTAAATTAAATAACGGCATAGCTGACAGTTAAGCCAATCTTCTCTTCATTTTGAAAGCATAAAAATTATTGAATTTCTTTAATCTCAGCATACTGCTTAGATAATTATTAAATGATGCACAAACTTAAAAAAATGCACATAAAAGGTATTTACATAGCGTAGGATTTCCCAGCAGTTGTCTAAGGTTGATCCCAGGAATTATTTGTAGGATGCCATTGTCATAGTATTAGTGGCAGCTCATAACAGAAAAGTATTAATAGAACTAGAACCCTGGTGCTGATTCCTATTTAAGCACTTAGGGCCAATCATTATAAATGGGTGCTTATGGGTATGCATTTGATGATGTGTACATGAAAAAGAGCTGGTTTTAAACATTTTCTTTTTCTTTTTCCCTGTGGTGTTGCAAAGTGAATTTGTGCTAGAATCTGCAATCCTCTGGCCTTGACTTCCCTGTAGGAGTGCTGGGAGGCTAGTCAAGTGACACTGCATTGGTCTGGACCATATCACTTGGGTAGAAACTTGTGTTCTATAATAAATGTTATAGAAATACTTGAACCATCCCTTCTTTTATTCATTGACAGGAGACAGAGAACTTTGCCCCAATTAGATGGAGGGGGGGAAAGTTATTATCTAATTGTATTTATAAAGGGAAACAGTTTACTTACAGACATATTTTCCAGGACAATCAGCACATATTGAGTGTGACAAATGATTTAAAAACCATTAAAAATTAAATAAGTAAAGTGATTTAAACTACACAAGCTTGATTTTTCATTTTGAGATAAATGTGCATACGTGTAATAGGAAATAGCTACAAAATCCATTGTGAATTGAGTCCGACTCTCGACATCTGGAGAAAACTTTCCTAACAAAGATTGGGGTCCTTCCTTGTGGTCCCACGTTTGGAATGCTATCAGTAGTAGGATGAAGAGCCAGTGTTTTGCTTTTCTAATAATTTGTGCACATTTACTGAGTTTAACGGAGGTACTGCCATGACGTTCAGTTGCATAAAATCTCAACCTATGAAATTGCAATAAAATTAAAAAAGAATAAAACATAATGCTCAGATAAGCTATGTTTTTTAAAATTTTTTGGCAGAAGTAGGAATTGAACTCAGGCCCTTGAGCTTGCCAGGGGAGCACTTATTCTCCTGGGCCATCTTCCCAGGCCCTGCTATGTTATTTTCAGATTGAGGCACTCACTTTGGGGACTGTCAGTCTTTCCTTGTGATATTTGCTTAAATTTGTAAAGATTATACTTCAGTAACTCACTCTGCTTTAGTAGTCACTTCTTCAAAAAACATTTATTCTTATCCAAGTAACTTGTTTGTACCAATTAACTTAGCTTGTCAATGTGAACTCACTTAATCAAATGCACTGTATTACATCAGCGAAAAGGAAAAAACATGAGTAGGAAAAAGGCCCACTTCTAAAAATACACATCTCAGGTCACATTGTGGGAGTTTGTCTGTTACATTCAATCCTTCATAACAATTCCTCTGTAATAGATGTAGTCATGATCCAATTTGGGATAGAACATGATTTCTCTTTAGAGCAGTGTTTGAACGTAGTAGAACAATGTGCTTCCTACATTTAAAACCTTTGACCTTCTCATTTAAGCATAATAGCTAATGTCAGGATTAACATGTTCTTGGAAATACTGAAGTACCCATTCACTTTGCCAAGGAATATGGTGCACAAAATAAATTAGCAAGCTGTTTCACATTTCTTGCTATTCAATTCATTCTCAGACTGTTCCTATGGTAGTACTTTAAAAGTCATGAAAGAAAAGCTAATTTATTCATGCCTTATTTCAAGGTGTTTTTGCAGTGCTAGAATCTGTATTCTAGATTGATTTTTATAATTATATTTGTAATTGCCCTTACTTTGCCATAGTTACCACTGACTGCTTCCCTTCTGATCCAAGGAAGACTTGAAAATAGACAAATTCTGTATAATAATACAAAGGGTTGTGTTTAATTTCAAACCACAAACTGTCAAAAGCCTGGTACTTTCCTGGTACAGTCATTTTATACTTGATAAGTAAACCCACTTGAGGAATGTTTATATGCCCTGGTGCTTTTGGACACGTTCACTGACAGAACACATTCTTTGAAGAAATATATCAGAGCTGTTTATCTCCCTGAGTGTTACCTAAACCCTGTCAATGCTAATGATATCAGGATACAGATTAAATAAATCCTTTTGAAAATGACTATGGGTGATTCTTCATTCAGATCACAAATATAAGAATTTTTTTGGCTGCAGAAGTAGGCAACAGATATATCAATATGCACAGCATTCTGCTTGTACGAAATGCTTTAATAGAGAAATGCTCCAAAGAGGCTTTGCTGTGACTCGGGGTTTAACATACAACTGCGGGAAGAAAAGTGCACTTGTGTGCCACTTGCATGGGTGAGGATTGTTGTGTTGAAATAAAGCAGAGATATTAACCCATTTATTTGTAAGTGTGGAGCAGGTAATGTGGCTCGCTAAGTGGCTAAGAAGTGAACTGTGTGTTCCTTCTAGCTTCTGTTTTCACAAACCATACGTGACAATGGTAATAATTTACCTTTCTATGAATGGATTCAAACCATGATTTAGTGGGTACCTGGAAGTGAGTTCTGTGAATTCTGAAACTAAATCAGTTACTTTAGGTTTTAAGCATGATTTCTTTTCCCTCTCCTTGAAAGAGAATACATTTTTAAAGAAATTGACATTTTTCAAGCTAGCTATTTTCTATATCATTATATCTCACAGTGTAAATTCTCTTTAAGAATGAAAAATGCTACAGGGAAGCTATGAGTCGTTGCTTGTATGGGTAAATGAAGTAGAGATGTGTGTAAAATATTTTATAATACATTTTAGATGTATAAGTAAAGAACGAACATGGTGTTACATGTATAGTTGTAAAATGCTGCTCTCAGTCTCTTCCCAACAGTATCTATCAATATTTATAAAACAGCTCACCACAGATAGCTGCCTAACAGCCCATTAAACCAGAGCTGCTCCACTTGCCATCACGGACTCTTTGAAACTCATGTGGCATAGTCTGCGGCGACCTTCAGTGAAATAAGTTCAAAAACAGTTGTTTTATTTATTTATCTTCATAGTTTGCTATTCATGGTATTCTGAATGAGGTTCTGTGCAGAAGAAAAGAAACTTCAACAAAAAGTCGATTTCTTTTTGATTATCAGCTTCAGTCCACCCCATGTTAGTTTTAAAGAGTCAGGAAGTTGAGAGGCTGAAGCTTATAAAATGGGTGTGGGGAAAAATAAAATAAAATGGGTGTGGGGTTACCTAGACTCTATCTGATTCCCAGTTGAGTTTAAAGTTTTACCCGAACTGCAAGAAGTATTCTGTGTTGTTAAATTAAAATAAGCAAAGCCAATTGTATTGGGGAAATCTAGCAATGCATGGAAGATATTTAAAAGTATGTATTATAGTTGCATAAGTAATCTGTTAAAAAAGCAAAAACAGTAAGCACTTCA
>PVKA01029334.1:0-28362 GCA_004027165.1 Ctenomys sociabilis | reverse complement strand
GCCTGGGAAAGGAAGGCTTATATGTATTAAAATTAAGCAAAAAAGTAAAAATCAAAACAAAACTAACCTACATTGTAATGAGGGATACAGTAGTAATTACCATCTGAGAGACTGAATCACGAACCCCTTTGAAATGGAGAATATGAAGAAAAGATTACTCTATATAAATCAAGAATCAGGTAGAATAGTTAGTTTACTACAAACATATCAACTATAATTAAGGACAGAAAGAATAACAAGATAATGATATAATGGAAGAAATCATTGTATTGGGTGGAGATGTAGAATTAAATGCAATACAGGGTAGAAAATTGGAAAATCTATCAGAGTATCTATTTTTATATTAATTTTATTTAGTTAAAAAGTAGCAATGAGCCAGTTTCAAAGCAGGTTAGCAGGATGGTTACAATAATTAATACATTGCATCTGGTTTTCTTTGTAGTAGTTATTCTTAGTACAAGATATCTTGCCTGAACACTATTAGTTCAAAACTTTCTTCTTGCTGAACTCAGAGGAAGTAGCTGTATATCTATGCTATTTTGTATATAAATACATATTTTTTCACTACCAAATAGACCTTCATTTATATCCCATTTTTTGTTTACTTTTGTCAGGGGTGGATATTACATCATCATTTATATGTTGTAGGTGAATGAATTCAGCAAAGTAATCCAATATAATCCAGTTGTCTATAATTGTAGTGGGTTATCCATGTGACTGGCAATGTTAGAAGTTGTTGACTTGAGCCTTTCACAGATCAGCATAGTAATATGGCTTTACTTTTGTACCTCATTTTTATACTTACCTTCTGGATAGTTAAGACCTATTCACTACCTATTTTCATGGAGATTACAAAATATGTGGATCCAATAAAAATCTGAGTTCAAGTCATTTGTATGTCTCTGCTGTGGAATTGGAAGATGGCTGAGAGTTTTAAATAAGAAAGAAATTGTAATTAGTTTCAGCCTCTGACTTAGACATGAGTCATGTCAGGATTGAATCATTTTTACTGGACTTTGTTTTATGCTAATCAATGTCAAATATAAAGAGAGCTATTTCGGTGCAGTGCAACATGTAGCTTGAGTCAACAGTGAACTGGAACACAGTTAAGACTTTTTCACAATATAAAGTAAAAAAACACTCAGAATATTTAAATTGGATATTCTTTCAGAGAATTATTATGTCAAAAAGCTTGTCTTCTGTAATAGAAGAAATTCTGTTTGATCATATAGTCCAGCAAAAAAAAAAAAAAAGATGAAATAGCTAATGGAATGTAGAGAAAGGGAGCACAAGTACTCTTATCAGTGGGAATATAAATCAGCACAACCATTTGTGAAACAGTATGGAAATATGTTAAGAAACAGCAAATTAAACTTTCTTTTTATACTCAAATGAAATGATACAAATATGTCAAAGAAATAACTGTACTCTCATTGTACTTGTATCGTTGTTTATTCAGAATAGCTAAACAAACTCACATCCACAGGAAAAATATTCAGCATTAAAAAGAAGGAAAATCTTGACATTAGAGGAAATATAGTTGAGTGTAGTAACGGGAAGTGAAATTAGCTTGACAGAACAAGAAATGGTAAATGAGCTCCTTCTAGGTGAACCCTAAAAACCTTAGACTCAGAAACCTAGTATAGTGACTCTCAAGAATTAGAATCAGGAAACATGTACACAAGCACTCAGGCATGTGATGAATAAATGACAGGGATACAACATACGGCATGGTAACCAGAGTTAATACTATTTTGTATACTTAAACATTGCTAAGAAAATACATCCTTTTTAATCAAAAACTACAATTAGTCTTGATTTGAAGAATTTATTGAATGTAATGAAGAGTATACATTTGACCTTTTCATCAAAAACATAATTATTTTTGCAGCAAACACATCTTGGTTTAGGGACTAGAAGAAAAGAAAGTAGAACAGCAGTAGCTCAAATAGATCCTTTGAGTTTTCAGTGATGTATAGTTCCATAATAATAGAAATCTATTAATGTTTGAAAGTGTAGGATCTCCTTATGCAATAAAAAAGCAGAAATTCTCAAATAGTCAAAAAGACAGGGTGAGAGAGACAGAAAGAGAGAGAGAGAGAAAGAGAGAAAGAGAGCCAAGCAGAGAGAGACAGAGATACAAAGAGAAAGAGACAAGGAATTGAGTATTGTTCAGAGGAATGTTGGTGACATTTGTTGAAATGAAAATAAGAGAATTAAGAGAAGTACTAATTTACAAATTTAAGCAAAACAAAAATGAAACATTTAGGGTTTGTGCCACACTGCAATGCCTGTGTTTCCCAAAAATATACTTGACTTTAAGGGCTGTGGAGATGGCTCAGTGGAATAAGTGCTTCCATGGTAAGACCAAGGGCCTGAGTTCAATTCCCAGTTCCACAAAAAAAAAAAAAAAAAAAAAGAACAACTTTGACTTGCACTTTAAAAAAAAGACAAAATACAAGGAAAATAAAACCCAGAGTATTAATAATATACAAAACAATAAAATTTTGATATTTGTTTCATTTTTGCAATACATGAAAATGAAAACAGGGTTTTGGAAACAAGAAGAGTGAATTTGAGAATTCACTGCTAGAATTTAAGGAAGCAGGGAGAGGTCTTACACACATATGTTCCAAAGTGGTTTTCTTAAAATAGAGCACAAAGTCTCCTCGGTTGTATGCAAGACAGCAGAGTGCCTCTTTCTCCTTGAAATCATAGTTCTCCTCCTGTTATTCTGCCTCCCCTTGCCTTACAGGTGAGATTAAGTGCTAACAAGCTCCGCATTCATGTAGCACTATTCTCTCTTGAACCAGTATCAGGAGAATGTATTGATGCTGCAGAAGCATATGTTGTAGCACGACAGATTGCAGCAACATAAATATCAACATTATGGGAGGAAGTGGGAAGATATTTAGGATATTGTGTTATGTAAATTAGCATGCATTGCATCAGAAGCCAATAGAGGTGATCTAAAATAGTTAGGCAATAGAGAAAATTAATAATCATAACCTAAATAGGTCTAGGGAGAAAAATCATGGTGACTTAAGAGCAGCTACCTCTAGGCATTGTGACTGGTTGTGAAACACCCTTGTAAGTCCTTTGTTTTATTTTGAATTGTAATATTTTGATTAAAAAACAAAACACAAAATTAAAAAACATGAATACTGCTTCATCTATCCACAAAACCTCCAAATTCTAACGTATCAAAATCACTTTGCAATAGCTGTACACTTGAAAAACTAGTCATTCTTTGTATGCCAATTAAAATGTTTCTGTGAAGCAAAACCGTGGATTATATCGGAATCCTGTCTCTAACACTTTTGCAGCTTTGTTTCACTTCTGTTCCCACCGAATGTCTGATGCAGCAGAGAAGCTCAAGATATTCATTGGCCTGAAGGAAAAAGCCTTGGTTTCTAGCCCCACCTTTACCAACAAACTTTAAGCACAGTGTTCTTCTAAGAGAGGTTGATAACTGTCACACGCAGTATTAGAAATAGAAAATTGCATATCAATGGCAAACACCTATTTGTGATAAAAAGCTCCAGAAATATTAATGATCTTCATCTCAATAATTGTTAAGTATAATTAAATTAATTTGACAAGCTAAGCAAATTTGAAATTGCTTTGGGGCTCATAGAGTGCAAAACTTTACTTAGTAAACAAAATAATACACTTTCCTTGGGAAAATTGATGCTGTAAGGTAATTTAACTCTCTGCTTTCCTTAAAAAAAAAAAAAAAAAAAAAGTCCTGTTTTTACTTAACATCGTGAAATCTACCATCCTTATAGATTTCACAGTCATGTCCTAAGAAATGGAGGTGCCTTTCTCCTTTCTGTTTTATCCACATTGAAATAAAAAATCCCTGTTCACTCAATGTGTCTTTCCAATAACATTTTGTCAGCTATTCACTCTAATGCAGAAAAGAGAGACCGGGTTTGGTCACGAAAAAAATTAGCAGCATATAAATTTCTAATTTCTGAGAATCTGTTCCTCATAGCACTGGCCTTAGTGAGAAAGAAGGGCATGTATTTTGGGAGCATCATACCTCTTCCTGTCCTGCAGCTAATGAGGCACATGAAGCATTGACTGGGGCTTGATCACGCGTGCCGTGCAGGCAGCCAAGAGGAGGCAGATTTTTCTCTCACAAGGAACCATCTGCAGCCAATCCCAGCAGGTTTTCCTTTAGAGCTGTAAGCAAAGGCAAGAATACAGATTGTTTCTCATTCTACACCCTTCTAGCTCAGCAAAGGCAAAATGCAAGGGGAGAAGCTTAAATAAACATGTACAGATGTCTTTTTCCAGGTTATTTTCTGCAGCTTGACATTAACCTGTCTAATCAAGGAGAAAAAAATTCTTCAAAGAAACTAAGCATTTTTTCATGCATTAGAGGAATAGGGTCATGTGTGAAGAGATGCACATCTGGTGGGTCTTGAGTTTAATCATTTATGTGATAGATATTTCTGGACAAACAGACTCAGCCACAACCAGATGTAGCATGTCTCTCTTAATAATCTGAGCTAATTGATTCTCCCTTTCGCCATTTGCCAATTATCAACAGATACATAATGTCTTTTTTCTCTCTCTCTTTTTATTTTTTCTTTCATCTGACTGTCAGAGAAGCTTAGACTAAGAGAATAGCAAAGATAAGAATGTCCTTGTGATGACACTGTGACAGAGTGGGGGTGCCAGTATGGGGTTCATGTTTTTACCTTGGGTTTTCTTTGGAGGGGAGTTACTTTGTTTTCTACTGTGAGCAGTTGGATGAAACACAAATCAATAAATTTTATCATGGAAATGCTCAGAGAGATTGTTGATGGCTTTTGAAAATGATTTTCCTTTTGATTAAGGGAACTAGAAGGGAGGAAAGAGAGGTAAATATTAAATGAAATGCAAACACCGCTGGAATATAGATTTTCATCACTTCAACTACGTGTTTGGTGGAGATGTTCACGTCTATGAATCATTCTCTCAGTAGGCTGTTAAAAATTAGAAGATTACATTTCTCATAATCAAGGCCCTATTTATCAAGCACGTTACTTAAGAATTTCATTGTTCTTGATAACAGGCACATGTTATTCATTTAGAAGTCTTGACAAAAATGATGCATTCTTGCTTAAGTTGAGGAACATTCCAAAGCAAGTAACACACTGTTTCTGTAATCAGATGATTATATTCATTCAGCAGTGAAAGTAACTAGTGTTGGTGACATTATAGTTTTGAAAAAAAAAAAAAAGAACATGTAGTTGAAAATTTAATATAAATCCATGGACAGAAAAGAGCAGAATCTCTTCTTCACATAAGTTCATCAAACCTAAACATAACAAATCTCTGAAGGTCAAGCCTATTAGATAGGAGATTAGTGTTTCAAATAAGAAAAATGTCAATGTACTTTAACATAATGTAGCAGTGTTATTGCTCAAAGAATATCAGCAATTCTGAAATGACAATGTTGTGTCTGAATGATACACGATGAATTTATAAACACTTGAACCGTGTTCTTTCATCTGTAAAAAAAGCAAGTTTTCTTTTCCCTTTAAAGAGGTTTTTTTTTTATTTTTGAAATATGAGTGTAGTTTTCCTGCATGTAAAGATGAGTGTTCATTTTAAATTTATATAAAAGGTAAAATAAAAAGGTTTGCAACGAAAAACTGAAGCTAATGTCAGACTGGGTAGTGTATGCTATGAAATGGAAACACTGACACGGTATATACTGCACTTTGTTTTTCATTTCACAATTCCATCATTAACTCTAAGACATGAGCTTGAGTGTAGAAACAACTATACCTTATTCATTTTTAGTTGTCATGTCTAATAACAAGGCCTGAAATATAATGACTAAACAATGATTCACTAAAGAAATAGGATGTATTAGCTATGAACGTACACAATGAATGCCTCGGATATCTTTATCACACTTGCAAAATAAGCAGTATATTGGTACAATCAATACACAATTAACTATGCCATATTCTGCATTTTTTCTTTAATTTGGATGTAAATTAAGATCATTTACTGCCGGGCGTGGTGGCGCATGCCTGTAATCCCAGCACTCGGGAGGCTGAGACTGGAGGATTGTTGTGAGTTCGAGACCAGCCTGAGCTACAAAGTGAGCTCGAGGCTGGCTTGAACTGCATAGTGAGACCCTGTCTCAAAAAGACAAAAAAAAAAAAAAAAAAGATCATTTACTTTTTCCTTGAAAAATATTGAAAGATAAAACAGAAGAAATTGCTTTTACATTCTTAAAATAACTGATATAGCTGTAGTTGGACCAGGACAGAATTCTCACAGAGAATTCTGACATTTATACAGTCCACATTCCTCCTGTCACTTCCTATCACCTATCATGAAAATACTCGTAGGCTAAAAACACTCACAGACTCTTTATTTTAAAAGTGCAAACATCTTTTTCCTGTAAATTACAGCCCTCATCCTTATTAATAATTTTTCTATTTATTTTTTCTTGTTATTTGTGTGTTTATGTTTAAACATACAAATACAATTGTAATAAATTAGGAAAATTGTACAGAAGTGTTTTCTTTTCAATTCATTATGCAAATATGTATTCAGATTGTATGCTGCTCATGCTAATGAGGAAAGAAATTTTACTCAATCTATTAAAATGGGAAAAATGCTTAGGATATTCAGTTGCATAAATGACTACACTGGATCATTGGTGCTGGTGGTTTTGCCTTAGACTCTCCTCGGGAGAAGGAGAAATTGCTGATGAAGTCATTGTTTTGTTAGATAGTTTTTGTAAACAAGGAGAATCTCTATCATGAAGTATTTATCTCTCTCGATGGCCTAAACAAAATTTGTCCGAATAGGAAAATAAATGACAATTTATTCAGGAATGTGTTGTACACACTGAGTCAGCCATCAACCATCCCTTGGACTCAACAGAGACTCAAAGAGAGATAGCAAAGCAGTAAGATTTGCAGTGAGACAAATGGAAGGCCTTCGGGTGCGCTGAGCCGGCAATGCAATCCGGGCGCGGTGGCGCGCGCCTGTCATCCCAGCACATGGGAGGCAAAAAGCAGGAAGATCACTATGAATGTGGGCTGCATGCATAGTGAGACCCTGCACCAAAAAAATAGAAAAAGACAGATGGATCTTGCTTGAAGGTTCTTGCTGTGGTAGGCTGGAGGCCTAGCTAGAAGCGAGGCATTCTATAAACTGAAGACTGTACATGAAATACTCCCTGTTATGGTTTGTACCTAGTTGTCCCTTAAAGCCCCATGCAGTCATTGGGGTAGTCTCCTACAGTTTATGATTGATTCATGACCCAATGCTGGGATTATGGGTATGAGTGTTACACCCACCCTAAGTCCAAGAGGCTGAATACAATATAAGGGAAGGAAAGAGATCTGATAGTAGCCACAGTTGTTGCTGCACCCTGCTGCCCTCTGCCATGTGCATTCTTCCTTGGAGCCAGCTTAGTATGGACTAAAACTCCAACAATCTGTGAGCTGAATAAACCTTTCTTTCCTTCATTTTGGGTACTGAGTATTACATTCCAGCAACAAGAGAAAAGTAAGTCAAACAGAATCGGTACCAAGAAGTTGGGTGTTTGTTCTGACTTACCTTACCATGTGATACAAAGGCCTTTGGGAATGTCTTATGGGAAGAGATAGGAAAGTTTTGGAGATGTTGCCCAAAAAAAGTGCTAGAATGCCTTCAATGGTATGGGAGATTCTGGTCAGAGCTCAAAGACCAGAAGAAACCCTTCTTGTAAATACGAAATGGGGAGGTTTCTTCTAAGAAGGACTGCAATGGTTGTTTTACTCCAGACAATGTATGTTATGACTTGGAAAAAAGTTTGTCTGTATTTTACATGTCCAAAGCCTCATGTCCAGAGACTTTGCCTGAGACTAAGTGCAAAGCACTGATTAATATTGCAAAGGAAATTTTAAGGCAATTGAATGTTGAAGCAGTGACATGGATATTGCTTATGGCTTTTATTCAGGCTGATGTTCAGAATCAAGAGCAAATAATCCAGCAGGGTAATTTAAAATGTGAGTTTAGGGACAAAAGAAGCTCCAATACAGCTGTGTGGACTGCACAGATAGAGCTGAGGAGATCTCCACTGCTGAGAAGGAACAAGAGAATAGAAAGATTACATGAAGGCATTAAAAGGAGCAGTAGGATGCCACCCTTAGCAGCCTCAAAACTGTAAAAGTGAAAGAGTTTGATTTGAGGAAAAAGCCACAGAGTGCCATGTTTCAGAATGGTGGCATCAGCCACACCGGGCTCTAGAATGGCAGCGGCATAGAGAATTTGTTCCTTGGAAAGAGGGTCAGATTTCCCATTGTTGCAGGAACTTGACCCCTGAAGCCAAGAGAGAAGTAAACCTGAATACTGCCCCAGCTAGACCTTGGCATCCATGTGACATTGGTTTTAGGTGCATTCAGAAGTTCTGAAGTTGAGAAGGTTTCCAACTAGATTTCAGAAGGTTTTGGAGGCAGTGTACCCTTGAGAGGGCGGTGTGTGAAGCTGTGAGTGAAAATCCTAATTTTCAGTGAAAAACCCAGAAGTTTAGAAAAGCCAGAAACATGGGTCATATGAGAAAATTTTCAAGGAGGGAGAAAAGCCAGCCTCATAGAGAAGTCATGAGAGCTAAAGTACCCACAAGTTTCATAGGTAGAGCCACATGGAACATACAATTTGCCACAGATTCCTTTATTTGTTCCACATGGAGATATAGGACTTAATGTCTGGCCCTTGGAATTTTAAGGACTCGCTTTGGTCACAATGCTTTGCATTCTACTATTTATACCTTTGGAGTGGTAACATTTTCCTTGTGCCATTGAGTGTTGGAAGTAGTTAATGTTTCATTTGTGCAGGGGCTCACAGCTACGAGTCTGCCTTAGATATTGGAAGAGACTTGGGAACTGGACTTTTCCACAATGCTGAAACTGTTAGGACTTTGGCAACTGATAGAGATAGACTAAAATACCTTTTTACATAAAGAGATATTTTGGGGGAATCAGGGACATAATGTTATGGTTTGTATCTAGCTGTTTAGCCAAAGCCTCACGCAGTCACTGTGGTGGCCTCTACAGTTTGTTGTTGATTTATGATTCAGCGCTGGAAGTCTGCACCTGCCCTAGGTCAGGCAGCCTGTCTGAAATGCAGGTAGGAGCAAGGGGCTAGCTAGGTGCGATGGCCACTGCTCCTTCCTTTGCTCTTTGCTGTTTTCAGCCATTATGAATGGCTGCCCACTGCCATGTTTCACTCTGCCTAGGACCAGCTGGACTTCAAGTACCACTAACTGTTAGCTAAATAAACCTTTCCTTCCTTAGTTTCGAGTGTCATGTATTTTGTCCCAACAATGAGAGAAAAGTAATGAAGACATTCCCCAAGAATGAAAGCTTATTTCCAGCTCTTGGTAGTATGAATGTGTTTGGAACCTTTAGGATCTAGTAGTAATCAAAAGAGTTGGGTAACTGCTGTCTCTGTATGGTGAACAATTTGGCCCACCTACACTACATTAAACATGGTAGTCTGCCTACCCACAGGTTCAGAAACAACAGAAGTAAGAAAACATGGGTTTAAATATCTGAAACTGGGCTGGCCAAATAGCTCAGTGGATTAAAGTGCCTTCAAGCATGCCCAAAGGCCAGGGGTTCAATCCCAGTGCCTGCCATGCCAGCACTGCTCTGGAGCACATTGAGACAGCAATTGAGACCGGACATGGTAGCACACTTCTGTAATCCTAAGTCTCAGGAAGTTGTAAACAGGCGAATCACTATGAATCCGTTCTACTAGTGAGAACTTGTAGACACTTCCCTAAATAATAATACAATATAAATAAATAAAATACGTAAATATCTGAAACCATGGGGCAAGTAAATACTTTCTCCCTCAGTTATTTTGTCATACAGAAGAAAATCTACCTAACACATGATGTGATTAATTAGAACTGCATAGTTTTCTCTTTGTTTTTCCTAAATTAGAAGGAAGGACTAGAGAATCCTTATTCACCAATTCTTGATTGACAAGGACTCATTGTCCCAAAGGTTATTGTTTATCTTCCGAGACTAGTTGCTCAAAGTAACTTGATTTTCTACACATCTGGTTTATAGATGTTAAATTGGATTTCTGGACTAGTTATTATATGTAGTAGAATATCTTTCCAGGCTGGGCATTGAAGAATGTGGGTGAGAAAAGCATTTTACGTTCATGTATTTTATACACTGTCTGACCAATGCTGCTTTGTAAAGCTACTCCCTCAGCATCTAGCTGTTTCAGTGTAGGGCCACTCAGAGTTTATCTAATTACTTATGAGACCAAAGAATGAGAATTTGAGAGTTTATATCTGGCCTTCTCACTCTGAATCATTTTACTTTGTCAAGGGACTCATCTCTTAAGTGATAGAGGAAAGGTAATTCTTTCCTAGGTCATAACTTAAGACATGGCAAAAGGATCAGAGAATATTGAAAACTATGGTAGTAGAAAATGGGACATATCAGGTTTGGTAATATTTGACCACAGAGAATCTCTGAACAGGACAAGAAAACACCAACCTTCAAATCATGTGTGAATTGAGAATAGTGGATCACATTTTTAGTTATCCTATGCCTGTGTGCTCTTCCTTATAGGTCAAGTACTAGAAAGGAGATGAGAAACCTGATACTTTGATAATAACAAACCTCTGTAACATGAGTTGCCTTGAAAGGCTTCCACAAGCACCGAACACATGTATCACTGACAGACTCTAAATGCTGAAGCCAAGAAAGATGCTCAAAGAAAAATTCTTCAAGAAATCATTAAGAACTAGTTTGCCCCAAAATGTGTATTTGTAGGTTTAATCTCATTCTAAATCTCTACTTCTGCATTTCTTACTATTAAATTTCTTTTTTTTTATATATTCTACTCAGTATGCTGAGAAATATGCTAAGCCTTCACACCTTATCTTCCTTTCATATAAGCAACTAATTAAGTGGTTAATACATAAGAATCATTTTAAGAAATTTCATAGAGTAATGTTAAATAAATCTTATTTTTTCAGGGGTTTTCTCAGGAGTGTAGAAAAAATAATTGTGCTCCTGAAGGAAATGATGGGCATTTATGGGAGCACACCCTCCAAGGCTTCTGTGACCTGATCCTGGGAACACTACATGTTTTTACTGCCTGGCGATAGGTCACACCACCTCCAATATAAATAACTGAGAGGATTTCAAAATTGTTATTCTCAACAAACATGAAAATAAATTATTTCAGTTGGAGTTGCAGGTTTAATTGAGTTCCCAGAACACCTGTGAAACAAGCAGATTTTACAAGAATATAAATTTTTTTAATCTTAAAGAATATAAATTTTTTTAATCTTAAATCAGTATTTCTGATCTAAACATGATTTTTCTTTTTATTCTCCTTTTCACTGGTTTTAATGTCTTACTGATTTCCTCATTCACATGCTAAAACAATGTTTAGCACATCTTCAACTAATATCTATGTGATGCAATTATAATTTCTCTAGAAATATCCTTTAATACTTGTTTATTATAAAATAAATTATAATATTACACATCAAAATACTTTAAGTCATAAAAATGCTTTCTCCTAATCAATACTATGACTAAGTTTATCTCTGAAAGCTGTTTCTTTTATTTTATGGGATGACATCTATTAGCCTGGGGTACCTTATTTATTTATTTATTTATTTATTCAGAACTAGGGATTGAACTCAGGTCCTTGCACTTGCCAGGGAAGCACTTATTCTACTGAGCCATCTACCTGACCCAGCCTGGGGTATTTTGTATTACATAATCTTTTAGAGAGAGACTGTAGGAAGACAATGGCCAAACCATAAATGATCATATAATTCTGCACTTCTGCCTCTTCAATAATCAGGCTAAAGGAAAAACAGAACAAAACAAAACAAAACAAAAAACAAATTCTGCAGAACTTAGCCCTAATGAAAACAGCTTGATAAAAGCTGCCAACTTCCTTTCCTATTTTTTCCAGCTTTGCAAACTGAAAAGACAAATCTGCTTCCTGTGAAAATCATATAAGAAGGTACAATATTACTTGGTTTGCCTATAACAGCCCTTCCAATCTGAGTGTGCCTAAAACCTTCCTTACCGCAGTACCATCGTGGAACTTTTTCACATCTCTGTCTTCCATTAAACTTCATTAGCAAAGTGGTCATAGAATTTTATTTTCATAATTTACAATTTCTAGCACAAAGCCATCTCTCTAAGACTATGTAGATAATCTACATATTTCCAGAAGTTAGTGTTAATTTTTTTGCACTTTAAATATCTTCAATTTTTAAGCATGATATCTCATACCACAATCCTTAGTGTGTCCAGCTTAAAATCTAAAGTCTCCTTTCATAACGAATCAAAGCATCTCAACCAGAGGGGGAAAAGAAAATTAATACATTATGTGAAGCAATTTCAGTGCACACAGATTTCCACTCTATCTTGGGCAGCAATTGCTACTTTTTTGCATGACTCAGTGAGACAAAACTGTCACACATATGAAAAGTTAAATGAAATGGATTTATTGCAGCACGACACAGGCAGCAACGGAGAATAGAAACCTAGGACTCGTGACTAGCAAGTCCTCAAAGAGTAGAGGAGGTGGAGTGGGTGGATGGAAGCATCAGCCATGCTGCACTCCTTGAGGCAGAGCTCAGGGACCCTGCAGAGCAGCCCGCTCTCCGTGTTACACACAGAGTTTAGGGAATTCACTGGGCTCACACGTTGAAAGTTGGCCTTCCTCTAGATAAACTAGAAACAAAGCCTAATCAATGAATGGGAACCTTTTGGAACTCTCAGTGACTTAGTGCAAAAAGCAGGCTGTGTCATGTGTGCCATACATTCAGCATCCACAGGTAGGCTCTGCTGGCCTGGTGCTTTCTGTCTCAGGAGTCAGTACATCCTACACCTTCTGCAGTGACTCTTGAGAGCTGAGAGTATGGAATGGGACAGGAATTATTGAACACAGTGCCACCCAGGGAAGTACTCTGAGCATTCTACCTTTCAGATGACATATGGTGACCACCCTGAAGAAGGAAGGAAGGAGCTCCCACTCAAAATTTTACTCAGACACTGTAATCGACTGTATTAGACATGTTGCTAGAAGGCTAAGATGTTAAAGGCTTCATCAGTAGCCTGTGGCATGGCCATAGTGGCATTTTGTTGTTGTTGTTTGTTTGTTTTATTTTTTTTGTATATTAGGAAATTTCAACAGGGTGTTCAGGATCTCACTACTAGATTGGAATCGTAGTGATCTGCCTATTTTTCAGCCTCCCAAGAGCTGGGATTATAGGTGCACGCCACAATGTCCAGTCTCAATTGCTGTTTCAGCATGCTTCGGGGTTGGGGGTGGCACAGCAGGCTGTGGGAATCATACCTCTGGCCTTACACCTGCTTTCAAGTGCTTTAATCCACTGAGCTATTTGGCTGGCCCTTGATGGTGGCATTTTGAAATGAGAAGCAGGAAGTGAAGTGAGTGGAAGGTGCTCTTGAGGTAGATATTGAGATGCTGGTTCCTCCACCCCTTCTGTCTGTATTTTCTCACAACCATGAGGGAAACATGCTTTTTTATGCCACAGGCTTCCAAAAAATTGTCCTTAACCACAGAAGTCAAGTAAATTGACTATGGACTAAGAACTCTGAAATTATGAGCCAAAAGAATGTTTTTCTCTTATTATTTCAGGTATTTCTGTCTTAGTGGTAAAGACTTGGGATATGCCAATACTAATGATGTCATGAGTACACCAAGAACATATGAAAAGATAGAGTGTTACATAATGAAGCTTTATGGGACAGCAGATAATTTCCTCACGGAAATGAATTGAAAGAGCAAGGGTTTAAAAGTTCACATAGGCTTTTGTTGTTGGTTAAGATGTAGGGTAAGGATGGAGAGTCACATATGTCTTGTATGTCACTAGAAATGGAATATCCAAGTTTCTTATCAAGTTGCCCATATATGAGGAGGAAGAGGAAGGAGTAGTGAGATGCATCCCCTGTCTGCAGTGTTCATAGCATACAATCTGATTCTATCACATACATATGTATTAGAATTCTCTCACACATGTTTAAAGTAAAGCAAGATAAAATATTTGAATGAACATTTATAGACATTTCAGCAAATCACAATGGAGTCTTTTTTTTTTTTTTTTTTTTTTTTTTTTTTTGAGACAGGGTCTCACTATGCAGTTCAGGCTGGCCTTAAACTCACTTTGTAGCTCAGGCTGGTCTCGAACTCACAACAATCCTCCTGCCTCAGCCTCCCGAGTGCTGGGATTACAGGCCTGTGCCACCATGCCCAGCTACAATGGAGTCTTAATAAAAAAAGTAAAAGAAATAAGAGTCAAATGAGGACTCTTGACTACAAACAAGCACAATATTAAAGACAGTTAATGGGCTCAAGAATAGTATGAAGGGAATAAGTACTGTACTAATTAATTAGAATACAATAATAGAAAATACCCAATCTGAACAACAGAAAGAAGTAACAGACTAAAACTGATTGAAGGGTTGTGCAAGAATCAGTAGAACTGTGGCAAAAATTGGTTCATTCATGGCATCACAGATCTAGGAAAGAAATCATTAATGATCAAACACACTCAAGAAAAAGACAGGTAAACTTTCCAAGTGTAGCAAAACACAAAGCTCTACAGCTTCAAGACTTTGTCCAAATGTCAAATAGAATAAACCAAAAGAAAGAGACATTTATTTTACCAACCACTGAAAAACAAAGAAAAACTTGAAGAAAGAAAACCCAAGAAAAGGAGGTGATAAAGAGAGAGATGGAAGTAGAGGCAAATATTAAGAAACATGCATAGAAGAAAATAATTTAATTGTCAAAAAAAATTCTTATGAAGCTAGAAAAAAGTACATAAGATTTTCAAGTGTCAAAAAAAAAAAAAAAATCCAACAAGCTTTATTCATCCATCTGGATCATTGTTCAGCATATTAAGCTGAATGAAAACATTAGTCCCTCCAAAATTAAAACTGTATTAATCCATGCATATAACATTCTTAAAGTGGCAACATTCTAGAGACTAAGAACACATTACAGATTTTCAACTTTTGAATGGTGAGAATGACAGTCAGGGACCACGCAAAGGAGGATCCTGATGTGATAGCTATCTTTGTGTTGATTATGTCAACGCAGATACCCTTACAGTGGTCATATGCTATAGATTCACAACATAACAAAAGTAGGGAAAACTGAATAAAGAGCACATAATGTACCTGAGCTCTCTGATATTAATCTAAAATTATTTCACATTAAATGATTCAATTTAAAAATATCTAGTGAATACTTGCTTCTATGACTTTTGAGTATTACAAAAATCTGAAAAAAATGAACAATTGTAAGTAAATACAGAAAAATTAGCTGAATTTAAAATAGACCAATTAAATCGTGATTTCTAAAGTTGAAACTTTGTTTTTATATTTTATCATGGATAATGTAAGATACAATAATTAAATCTAAATAATTCTCTATGCACCTAACTTCAATAGAATATATACGGGACTGCACGGTCTCACTACACAGATCAGACCTGTAGTGATCCTCCTGTTTTCACCCTCCCAAGTGCTGCGAATACAAGCCAGAGCCACACGCAGTTTAAGCATGGCTGGGGGGCGGGCAGGGCCCACATGACATGCCAGAGATCCTATTCAGGTGCCTGAAACTATCTGAGCAGTTTAGTCTGCTGAACTATTTGGCCAGCCCTTCAATAGAAACTAATATTTTGCCTCTATTATTATATTCGCATTATCAAACATACGTTCATTTTTCCTGATTTTTACCTTTCATTTCTTTATTCTTTTAAATTTATTAAGTTTTTCTTCTTATTGTTTCTGAACAATTTCAAATGAGCTACTTTAAGTCTTTCCATTTCATTTTACAACTTATTTCAGACAAATAAGCTTTTGCTCTTTTACAGCTACCACCAGAGTTATTTTATTTTATGTATTTGGTACAGGGTCTCACTATCCAGCTCAGATTCTTAGTGACCCTCTAGTTTCAGGGTCACCAGCACTGGGATTACAGGCATGCGCCGCCACATCCAGTTTCAGTGGCTGGCACCTTGGGCCTGGGACAGGCTGGCATGGCCTATGGTACCAGGAATTAAACTGGGGCCCATGCACTTGCCAGGCAGGCACTTAGACTACTGAGCCATCTCCTCTCCTCAGCCTCCAGTGGGTGTTATGAATGTGATAAAATTAATAATTCCATAATATGATAGATACTCACTGCCAGAACAAATACCTAACACTCAAAATGAAGGAAGGAAAGGTTTATTTAGTTCACAGTTACTGGAGGTTTCAGTCCATTCTCAGCTGGCTCCAAGGCAGAGCAGCACATGACAGAGAACAAACTTTCATGGTGGCAGCAAAGATCAGGAGAGCAAAACAGAGGAGTAGTGGCAACAAATGGCTGCAGAGAAGTCTGTCTCCCTTAAATTGCATTTAGGCTATATGCCCCAGGATAGGTGTAGTGCTCACACCCATAATCCCAGCAGCACGCATACCCATAATCCCAGTGGATCATGAATTAATCACAATCTGTATAAGTCCAACCCATGATGGAGAAGGGAAATACTTCCACGACAAAGAACAACTAAAAAATTTCATGATAACAAAACCATCCCTACACAGGCTATGGAAAGATATTCTAGAAAGAGAGAGCACAATGAATAAAATTGCATGAATGAGAACAGAAGGAAATCATTAAACAGGACAGACAAACATAGGATACAAGGGAGTGAACAACAGCAGGTAAATATTATGACAAACGTAAGTCAACACATTTCAACTATATCCATCAATGTAAACGGACTCAATTCACTGATTAAGAGAAATAGAATGGCACAGTGGATTAGGAAACAAAATCCAACAATATACTATAAATAAGAAGCACACTTAACTCAAAAGGAAATTCATAGGCTCAAAGTCAAAGTATGGAAAACTGTACTATATGCTCCAGCAACTCAGAGAAAAGCAAGAGTAGCAATTCTATTCTCAGACAGTCTCAACATCAAACCAAGAAGGATCAAACAACACAAAGAAGGCCACTATATATTAGTCAGGGGAAAAATTCAAGAGCAAGAGGTAACACTCATAAATATCTATGCACCAAACACAGGAGCACCCAACCATGTAAGACAAATCTTAATAGACATGAAAAACCTAATATCTAAGAACACAATCTTAACAGGAGACCTTAACACACCCTTATCTCAAAAAGATAGATCAACCAGACAAAAAAAAATGAACAAGGAATTAGCAGAACTGAACCAGAGCTTGGAACAAATGGACCTGGTGGACATATACAGAGAGTTCCACAAAATGACAGCTGAATATACATTTTTTTCAGCTGAACAGTGGTCATTTTCCAAAATAGACCACATGTTATTCCAGAGATCATGCATAAGTATATGCAAGAAAATAGAAATGATGCCATGAATTTTATCTGACTACAGTGCAATGAAATTGGAAATGACACAAGAAACCAGAAAAACCCACTAAATTCATGGAAACTAAACAAGGTCCTACTTAGCAATAAATGGGTCACAGAAGAAATTAAATGTGAAATTGAACAATATCTACAACTCAATGAAAATTCAAGTACAACTTTCTGGAATTTATGGGATACGATGAAAGCAGTTGTTGGAAAATCATAACTATGAACTCACACATTAGGAAGTCAGAATGGGAACAAATAAATACCCTAATGTTGCACCTCTGACATCTAGAAAAGAAGAGCAAACAAAAGTGCAAAGACTGGAAGAAATCATAAAGATGAGACAGAAATTAATTCAGTTCAGATGAAGAAAAGAGTTCAAACAATCCACAAATCAAAAGGTTGGTTCTTTGAAAGACTAAATAAAGTTGATAAGCCTCTAGCCAACCTCATCAAAGAGAGGAAAGAAAAAAATTCAAGGACATGCAATAAGGAATGAAAAGCGTGAAATCACCACAGATCCAGCAGAAATTCAGAATATTATGAATAGTTACTTTGAGAATCTTTATGCTCACAGAATAGAAGACACAGAAGAAATGGACAGATTTCTAGAAAGGTACAAAATACCAAAACTGAACCAAGAAGATATAACAACTCTCAATAAGCCAAAAACAGCTAAGGAAACATAATAAAAAGCCTACCGACAAAGAAAAGTCCAGGTCCTGATGGACTCAAACCTGAATTCTACAAGAAATTTATAGAAGATGTAATTCCTACATTCCTCAAACACTTCAATGAAATTGAAAATGAGACAGTACTCCCACAATTATTTCTAGAGGCAAGTATACTGATTCCAAAATGGACACAACCAAAAAGGAGAACTACAGGCCAATCTCCTTCGTGAACATGGACGCAAAAATACTCAGTAAAATCCCAGAAAATACAATACAGCGAATAACCAAGAAGATCATACACCATGATCAGGTAAGATTCATCCTAGGGATGCAAGGATGGTTCAATATTTGAAAATTTATAAATGTAATACACTATATTAATAGAGTGAAATCTAAAAACCACATGATCATCTCAATTGATGCAGAGAAAGCCTTTGACAAAGTCCAACACTCATTCATGTTCAAAGTCCAAAAGAAAATTGGAATAGATGGCCTCCACGTTAACTTGATAAAAGCCATGTATGACAACCTAAAAGCTAATATAATCCTAAATGGGGAAAAACTGAAATCATTTACTCTTAAATCAGGTAGAAGACAAGGATGTCCTCTATCACCCTTAATATTCAATATAGTCTTGGAATCATTAGAAACAGCCATTAGAAAAGAGGGAGAAATAAAGGGAATAAGAATAGATAAAGAAAAATTTAAATTATCACTATTTGCAGATGACAAGATACTTTACTTTGAAGACCCTAAAAATTCCACCAACAAACTACTAGTACTGATATGGAAATTCAGTACCATAGCAGGATACAAAGCCAACACTCAAAGGTCAATAGCATTCATCTACACAGATAAAAAGCACACTGAAAGGGAGACAGTAGAAATGATACCTCTTACAAAAGCACCATGGAAAATGAAATACCTTGGAATTCACTTGACCAAGGAAGTCACAGATCTTTCACAGAAAATTACAACACCTGAAAAGGATTTCAGAAAATGGAAAGATATGCCATGCTTCTGGATAAAGAGAACCAACATCGTGAAGATGGCCATACTCCCAAAATTGCTGTACAGATTTAATGAAATCCCTATCAATCTGCCACCAACATACCCCTCAGACCTAGAGAAATTGTTCCTAAAATTTATTTGGAACCACAAACGATCCAGAATAGCAAAGGCAATCTTAGCAAATAAAGACCAGGCAGGAGGCACCACAATCCGTGACTTGAAATTATACAACAAAACCACTGTGATAAAATAAACATGGTATTGGCAGTGCAATAGACCTGAGGATCAACGGAATAGATTAGATGACGCAGCGGTACCTACGAACATACCCAGCCATCTAAACTTCGACAAAGAGGTTGAAAGAAAGACATCCTCTTTAACAAATAGTGCTGGACAACCTGGCTTTCTACATGCCGAAAAGTAAAACTTGACCCAGCTTTATCACCGTGCACTAAGCTAAACTCAAAATGGATCGAAGACCTAAACATTAAAACGGAAACACTCAATCTCCTGGAAGAGAAAGTAGGAGGAACTCTTAAAGACAAAGGGGTAGGTAAACAGTTCATGAACACACATATATTCACACTGGAAGCACTTGAAAGAAGCAACAACTGGGATGAACCCTTCTTGAAGATTTTCTACACATCAAAAGAAATTGTCAACTCAGTGAAAAGACAACCCACAAATTTCGAAAAAATCCTAACTAATAAGCAAGCAGATAGAGGACTACTATCTAGAATATATAAAGAACTAAGATATAATAGGGCCCTCAATGTTAAGGACCCACTTCAAAAATGGGCATCTGAGATGAATCCACACTTCTCAGAGGATGAAATTAAAGCTAATAAATATATGAAAAAATGCTCTACATCACTAGCCACACATGAAAAGCAAACAAAAACAACACTGAGATACCATCTCACTCCAGAAAGAATGGCTATCATAAGGAAATCAACCAACCACAAATGTTGGAGTGGTTGTGTGGAAACGGGAACACTTCTCCAGTGCTGGTGGGAATGGAGACTGGTACAACCATTGTGGAGGTCAGTAAGGAGACTCCTCAGAAGAGTAGGACTGGGAAACCCATTCAAGCTGGCTATCCTCCTGTTGGAAATTTTCCCAGAGGAAATGAAAACATTATATCATAGTGATATATGTGTACCTATGTTTATAGCAACACAATTTGTGATAGCAAAATCTTGAAACAACCAAGACGTCTGTCACATGAGGAATGTTTGAAAAAGATGTGGTATTTTATATAATGGGGTATTACTCAGGTATTAAGAATGATAAACTTGAAGCATTTATATTGAACATATTCTCATAAGTGAAATAAACCAGGCACACATGTGCAAGTATCATATAGTCTCCCAAGTATAAGAAGTGAAAAGAAGAAATACAAATAGAAATGTACAACAGCAACTACAAATAAATGAGTCAGATAGGGCAAAGTGAACGGCATATGCTGCAGGGTACTAAGAAGCTTTTCTTCTGGATGGTTAACAACCTAAGTTGACAGATCAAAATTGGAGAACTAGAAGAGTCACAAAGCCAGTCAACATTTAGGGCTAGCCTTTCAAGGTCAGCAAAGACTCAGGACATAGATGAACTTGTACTGTAACATCATGAAACTCAGTTGAGCCCCCAATTTTCTGAACAAAGAGATTATGGAGCCACAGAGGAAAGATATTGATATTTTATAGTGTGCCTGGGGTGAGCCACATGGAGAGAAAACTCTCAGGCTCTCACAGAGAGCAAACTGGTCAAGCATTGGCCATTACTCATCCACATGGAGGACACAGACAAAGGATCTACAGAGTAAGGTACAGGATTACAAGATAAACCATGAGGGGACAGCACTGAACTCATCAGAAACAGAAGCTACATCTTTTGGTATATAGGTCTTGATCTATCTCAGTCTTAACCATCCAGCAGAGAAGTATGAAAATGAGGTATAGAATGTGGGGCCATAATAATAAGTTGAGCTCTAAATGGCTGTAGTCCACAACTTCTTCAGATAACTCACTATTATTGTGGAATGCTGGACTGTGTTGGATTTTGTTGCCAAGTTCAAGCACCTAAATTGGTTTAATGGCAATGGAGTGCCATCTTTGACAGGTCTAGACAAAGGAAGGGGTATAGAAATGTAGATGTGTGTATATGAACAGTAGGGTTGGGATAGATAATGCCGTGCTACATAATTCTATGAGAGGCAAGATTTGCACTAGTGGTGGTTGTGCAGGATATTTTGTCGGCTTCTAGTACTATGGACAACCACTAGGAAAACAACGAGTTCGAAAGTATTAATTATTAAGTCTTTGATGTAATTCTGGTATAAAAAGTAAGGTACGTAAACAGCTACACTCTCAATTTTCTGATAAGAGACATCTACTATAATAACGTCTGTAAGTATAATATCAAGTATGCACCTTGTACAATACCAAAACATTATGAAAGCAGTTTTTGCTTTCATACATATTTGATAAATTAATACATTTATCAAAATAAATAAATGTATTAATTTATCAAATATGTCCTGTTAAGGTGTCTTAAAACTGTCTCATTGATATCTGTACTTCAGTAAAATAAACGAAATTAATTTCTCCTGATATCCATAATACTGCTTTAAGCATGAATTGGTAAATTTAATATAAATAAATAGTCCAGATTACAATTCCTTATAATTTGAAAAATATAAATTTTCAATTCTTTCAGTTGCTATTTATTTATTTATATATATATATTTATTTATTTTGGTGGAACTGGGGATTGAACTCAGGCCCTTGCACTTGCTAGGGAAGCACTGAGCCATCTCCCTGACCCAATCAGTTGCTTTTTAAAACTAGAATAGTGTATAGAAAAACGAGTTTGAGTTTTCTAAAAATTTTTTCAGAGAGCTGTGTGAATTATTTAAGATGAGTATAGCAAACTAAATCAGATAATTCTTTTTTTTTCTTGTATGTGAATACAGATTAATGTGTCAGAGCCCTCTTGAGGCTCTTGTTCCTTTCTATCACTTCCAACCCTTTCCTAAGGTTAAGTAGCTCTGAAGCTCTGAAATGTTTAACTATGTAAATAATGGTAAAAAATATGAAATGAAATTTATTTTTCCAATTTATACAAGCAGTTCAAATGTTACATGACTGCTTCATAATCATTAAATAGAAAGGTAACTCTTCAGTAGTACAGTCTGAAAGACCAAGAACCTTGAGATGTGTATTGTTTAAACATCATAACTTAAAATGTAGTCATGACCTCTAGCAAACTAGAGGTATAGAAGTAATTATAATAAAACCCAAAGTTTAGGGCATAGTTTTTTAAATAAATTTCACTAAGAAATAGAGTCATGATACATAATGTCCATTAGAAAATATTACAGTTTAATGTATCAGTAGATTGGCATAAAAGTGAACTCTTTCTAGACTTGTTTAGTGATTCTGCAATCAAGTTTATACATTCTGATCTGCAAGTCTACAAGAATGAATTCCAGAGTCTTTTAGGGACCACACATAATCTAAACGTTGTATAGAAAATGTTCTTGTGTAATTGAATGGGTGACAGAAATAAAACTGATATGATCATAAAATATGCAAAATTGCTGACATGAAATTAGATATCAGTTTCTTAATGGAACTGTCCTAAATACCATGGAATTATAAATTAAACTGATTACATTACAGTAAATTATAATTTGATGTTAATAAATAGTAAATGTTCCTTTCGTGTATGATGCATAAAATCATGAAATGTTTTGTCAGCAAGCAGTATAAATTTACTCTATCTAAGATGTTGATAGCAAACAGTATTGTATCATTCATTGCTTGATACATTTAAAATCTGGAAACAGCTTGAATTGCTATATGTTTATAAGTAAAATTTCAGATACAGTTGCAGGTACCTTTAGCTGAACAAAAGAATGATTCCATGGTGTAAGAACGTGACCTTAATCAGGAAGTTTCACCCCATGATTCTCTGAAGAAGTTTGGGTACTGAAGGATGACACTCCCCCTGGGTGCAGCCTGTTCACCGTCTCAAAGCGCTCGGAGTTGGCATTTAGCTGAATGTGGAGCAAGAATAGACAGACTGCTATGCTCCTGTTCTGTTCAACAGCCTCATCACAAAGGACAAGTTCAACCTGGTGCAGGGTTTTGTGCTTGTCAGAATAGAAACCTACAAAAACATAGACAAATGTCATCATGAAAGCATATACAGAATCTGTAACCTTCGTAGACAGGGCTTCGGGAAAAAGGCACAGGTTACTGCCTTTTGACATCTCCCCACAAATTGGCCATGAAAGCTGTTACCATGGTGATTTTACATCAAGCCATGACCTCTAATTCTCTTAGCTTTCCAGATTCATCTTCCCATTTGATATAACCTTCGAGATGCATGTTAGTATGCATAATGTGATATTTGGTTGACAGGGTTTCATTAAACTCATTTTGATGATCCCAGTTAAAGGAACAGGGGCTAGAAATATCTTGGTGATTTCAGTATGAAAAAACAAAATGACTACAAAAATTGACCAATGATTTCTGACTTGTTCAAAATTTTTGCAAAATCTTAAGCAATTTAAATATCCTATCTACAATCAGATCTGAGTTTTATTACCAATGTTTTTGTATCTCTCTCACTTATGCATTTTTCCATACAGAATATCACAAGAGCTTCTGCATTTATCAGTAATTTCTTTTCTCTAGGAGATTAAGTATGTATTTGCTGACAAATTCTTTTGAATAACAACATCACACTTACGGAAATAAAGTTAATAAGAATAATCAAATTGAAAGAAATTGTGGTCATCGAATTAGAATAATGAAATATGTGATGAAATAGTTTGCATTGATTTAAACCAAATCATCATACATGTCTGAGAAAGTTGTAAGTTTCAAATAAACCTTTCTTATAAGAATGTATCTCATCCCAATGCTAAAAATAATAACAGTGAATAAAATGATCAAAAGAAAAATTAAAAGCAATTAGGAACTGTGAAATAGCCTGATTTCTGACAATGTAATGCAAAGCAACCCTGTTTAATCATTGTATTAGATCTAGTGTAAGAGGGTTTATAAACTCATTTTGTAGGGTTTTGGATAGTCAGAAGTTTGCGTATTATATTTGAGACCAAAGTATAAAATTGTGTTGTATGAGTTCATTTACTTGCTCGTACTTTTTGATGTAATGTTCCCTTGCAAATCATTTCCCACCGTTAATTACACATATTCTGCAGCAATATTTAAGATCATTGTACAATTGCATAAAAATTTCAATGAAGCCTCTCCATGGATTTTGTTGTATAAAAGGAGCCCCACAAAAGCCTAACTTAAAAGAAGGAAATGATGGTCATTTTCTGTTTTGTAAGATTGACTTTTCAGCTTTCATGACCTTGAACTAGGAAGCTCCCACACACTGCCATCCACTGTGCCACTAAGGCCACACTCACTGTAGCATTCACTTAGACTGGACCAATGAGTTTCTCTTTTAGTGTAGCATGTGACTGTTCCAACAGAGCACAGCACTGTTGTTTTGTAAGAGACGAAATAAAATTTATTAAATAACAAAATGCCTTATTTCTCTAGGAAGTTACCACAAAATGAAGAAATGATGTCATACGTGTCACTCAGCATGAAAAAAACATCTCTCTTCCAGTTGCTTTTCCTTTTTTTTTTTGTATTTTAGGGAAAGGTCTATAGGGTCTCATTACTAGATCAGACTCATAGAGATCCACCTGTTTACAGCCTCTGAGCTGGGATTACAGGCATGCAGCAGCATGCGCAGTCTCAACTGCCATCTCAGCGCACCCCGTGGGTGGAGCTGGCGTGGCAGGGCCTGGATCGAAGCCCTGCCTCCTGCACCTGTTTGCAGGCACTTTGTTTTATCTGCTTTTTCTTCTTGTTTTGTTGGTTGAAAATTGGTAAAATAGCAATGGTTCTCAAAACTTAATGTACTTGGGAACCTCTGAAGCATAATGACTAGGATTACACCTGAGATTCTATGATCCTATTAAGCTTTGAGCTGGTTCAAAAATTTCTGGTCTAAGGAATCTCCTTTTAATTATAAGAGTTAAAAGGACGAAATCAGCCTTTGATTACATTTCCATTCATTAGCACAGCAGCAGGAAAAGTACATAAAGTTGCAAAAAGAATAAAGAAGAAAAATACTGAGCAAAATTTAGTTATTTTTTACTATATGTAGAAGAAAATTCATGAGAGAATTTCAGTTTAAAAAAAGGGCTATTGGCCTGGGGAGATAGCTCAGCAGTGTAAGCTCCAGCCTGCCAATCTCAAGGACTCAGGTGCAATCCCACATACTGTGCTGGCCCAACCCCAGGCACACCATGCTGATCATCAAAACCAGGTGTGGTAGTGCACACCTGTAATCCTACAGGTGGGGAAGCTAAGACAGGAGGGTCACTAGGAACCAAGGTGCATAGTAAGACCCTACACCCAATAAATAAATAAATAAATCATTTTCAACCACCTGGAGAAGTGAGCATGAAATGAATTTAAAAACAACAGTAATAGAAATAATGAAAATATCTTGTGTGAATGCGTGGCAGAAACAATTACTGCACTTGTTTGTTTTCTGAGCCTCTGTCCTCTAAGAGCAGATGGATACTTGTCTATCTAGTGGTTTGCATTTCATGAGTGTACACAAAACAATAAATGAATACGCAAAAGAGGGAGCACCCCCAATCTAACAATATTTGGAAACCCTGTTTTGCTTTTCTTTGTGCTAATAATTGTTAGCTCAGTCTGCAATGCATGGGTAGATTTTTCCTCAAAGAGTAGTGTGTCTCAGATTGCTTAGGCAAAAATAAAAAAGAAACAGGGAATGTGAAGCTTATCAGGTTAAAAGAATGAACGATGAATTTCCAGATATCTTATACTCTAGATATACCTAAAGAAGATATACCATGCTATGATTTATAACTTTGCTTTGACCACAAAACTAATGTGGTATATCACACACACTACAATAAGAGAGTTAGGGCCAAAGAGATAGTTGAGCAGCCTGCCTGGCAAGTGCAGGGACCCAGGTTCGATCTCCAGTACTGTTGCAGTGCTGACCTTATGCAGGCTTGTGAGCCAGCCACAGAGTTGGGGCATGTTGATGCATGCCTATAATCCCAGCTCTGGGGAGGCTAAAACAGAAGCCTCACTATGAGTCTGAGCTGCGTAGTGATACCCTGCGCCAAACAGATAAAATGAAAACTAAATAAATGAATAAAATAAGAGAGAGTGCAGTAAAGTCTGCAGTGAGTTTGCTTGTCTGTTTAGGCATCCATCCAGTTTTGTGTCAAGCTCAATCAGTTTGGTCATAGCAAAAATAGACAAAGCATGATGCAAACTCTGGCCTTACATGTAGTTTGTGTAACTCTTGTTCTTGATGCTGTGAATGAATTTAGCTTTCTACTCCTCATTGTAACTGATGAAATGAGATTTCTTGGTGGGAATTTTGTTTTAAATAAGCTCTAAAAAAGAGGTGGTATTTAGTCTTGGCAGACGTGAATGTCTGTCTCCTACATATAGCACACTTAGATGCTGGTAAGGGACATGCCACGTGAGCCACTATGTCACACTAAGTGATATTTCTATGTGACAAAGACCTAGTGCTGTCTTTCCTCAAACGAAAGAAAATGTATGGTCTGTCAGTGCCAGAAAGGATACTAACCACAAAAGTCAATTTCTTCTCAAACTGTATTAAATACAAAGGATTTTGTATTAAATTTAAAGGATGTAAATAGTCCTTACAAATTCATTTTTCTAATGTATTTTGCTAAATATTCTTGATATTCATTTTTCAATATTTAAATTACATAAATACTGGTCTATTTTTTGACAATGTTAGTGCTTCTTTTCTAGTGATACTTTAAAATATGAAACAACAAATTATTAGAACAATAACAAAAACTTTATTTATGTACCTTTTAAATTGATTCAACAAATTATTTCATTGTACAAAATATTACAAATTTTAAACAGGGGCCAACAATGTCACAGGATTGCATATTCAGGTTGTCACCAAACATAAGCGCTCCGTACCAAATAAAGATCATACGTGATACAAGCCTGCCACCTGCTGACTATGGGTACAGAAGCATCCTGGAGGTCCTCGAGGACAGCAAGGAATGTGGTCCCTCTTCGAATACGTACATTTGAAGGAGAAAAAGAAAAGAAGGAGAAAAAAAAGAAGGAAGGAGGCAGGAAATTATATGTAAGTTTTTTTTTTTTCCAGGTAATATTAACTGCCTCAGCTGAAAACTTTAAAAAGATAAGTTAGTAGCCTAATAAACTTACTAAACACAGTATGAATTGTGTCTCCAGTTTTTCCAGGCGCTCTCTTCATTATTTTCATAATTACTAGATCTGCAAAGATTATATGCAAAGAATATACCTAAAGAAATATGATGTCTAACAAGACTTCATATTATCTCCCTAGTGTAGGAAACTGAAAGTGTAAATAAATCTGAAAAGCACAATAAATACTGTGAAAATGAAAGAAACTCTTTAAAAGGAAATAACAACTGGGACAAGGAAAGAATGAAGGGGGAGCAATGTGTGTGTGTGTGTGTATGTGTGTGTGTACTTACATAAGATGGCTAAGATAATTGTACTACTAATTTCTGTCAGTTTATTAAAAGGAACAGTTAATGCTTAATTGTTTGATCAATTTTGCATACCTGTATCTGATAATCAGCACAACTACTTTGAAGATAAGAATATGTAATATAACAACTGTTGACAATTTCCTACCATATTGTTTTAAAATTATGTATTGCTTTTATTTTTTTATTCTCTTTAAAATAAAAAAGAATGAATAATTTTAAGTTTCTTAGGTCTATGTATTTGGCAGAGAAAAATGTTGTAAGTATAAAATTTTAAACTTATATAAGACCAATACATGTTATATTATAAAATATCTGAACAATTCAATGGAGTATGATAGACAAAAATATAAATTACTACCATATATGGTACTACATATGTTTTAAAATATATCTATATTGAAAAATATCAGAAGCTTGTGCATGGTGTCATTCTAGTTGTATAAAATTTTGCTATATGGATTTGTAAGAAAATTAAAAATACATACTTCTATGTAAATATCATCTATTACATAATGTTCACAGAAAATTCTGCCTTAGTAGCTACACTTAAATTACATTTATATGTGATAAAATATGTATATCTTGATGTTAGTCATTATTTTGCTATAAAAATTTTAATTGTCATCCATCCAATCA
>PVKA01029333.1:0-28417 GCA_004027165.1 Ctenomys sociabilis | reverse complement strand
TGCAGTTCAGGCTTGCCTTAAGCTCACTTTGTAGCTCAGGCTGGTCTCGATCTCACAACAATCCTCCTGCCTCAGCCTCCCGAGTGCTAGGATTACAGGCATGCGCCACCACGCCCGGCTATTTTTTATTTTTTTGTGGAACCGGGGATTGAACTCAGGCCCTTGCGCTTGCCAGGGAAGCGCTTATTCCACTGAGCCATCTCCCTGGCCCCCTGTTTTCTTTTTCTTGTACAAGCCAAGCCAGACCTTCCTTCCATGGTAAGCCCTCCCACTGATGTCCACTGTACTCACTTCCTGACTTCCCTTTTTACATTTCTACTTCACCAAAAACAAATGTCTTTGGAAAGACCTTCCTGAGTACTTTATTTAAAATAATTTCTGATTTCCACTGTTTCTTTTACTTGATGCATGTCTCTAGCCAAATTCAGGGGATGTATTTATTTACTTACGTATTTATTGTCTCTGAGAGAGAACTCCAGGAAGACCTTGTCTGCCTTAGTCTTGTGTCCATCTGTAGAAAACACCACACACTGGGTGATTTCACTGGGTGAATTGGTTTTGTAATACCTCTGAAGACTGAAGGTCAGATCAAGGCTCCAGGCTTTTCACTGTCCTCCAGAGGTGCACTTTGGGGTATAGAGGTGCTGTCCTCTCCATGTCTTGGTGCCCATGCACAGAGTGAGGCACAGTTGCTCTGGTGTCTCTTATCTAAAAGCACTGAACGGGGCTGAGGAGATGGCTCAGTGGAATAAGCACTTCCTTGGCAAGTGCAAGGGTCTGAGTTCAATCCCCAGTTCTGCCAAAAAAATAAAATAAAAATAAAAGCACTGAACCTCCTGAACCAGAGCCCTAGTTTATGATCCAGGGGTCCCTGTCTGAGTATTGCTACCTAGGGAGTGAGAGCTTTAGCATGAGACTTTTTGGGAACACAGGCAGTCTGTAACATTACATCATTCTTAGTGCCTGTAGCTGTTGCCTGCTCCATGGTAGATACATGATAACTAAATTATTGAATGGCTTCTTTAGTTACCTCTACTATACTCTGATGATGATCCTTATAAATTAACCTTTTGGAAAATCTAAATAGTTAACTAATTTGTGATTAAGGTAATGTTAATCACAAATTAGTGATTTGTGATTGAGGTAATGTTTTAAAGTAGTACAGAGAGGTGCCATTTGGTACCTTTCCTGCCCCCGTTGTGCTAGAGCTTGCAGCCAGGGCCTCACCTATGCTGTGTAAGAAGTCTGTCCTGAGTTGTAGTCCTGAGCCCCAGGACTGCATGACCTCCAGGAGCATAGACTCTGAGGCAGTCTGAGTTTGAATCCCATTTCTGTCATCTGAGCAGATTTGTTTATCATCTCTGTGCTTTGCTGTATGTGTGGTGCACGTTAGGTGTTGTGTAAGTGCCCATCTCTTTAACAGTATTGTGAGACTCATGTGAATTACTATTTGAAATGCTCTTATTACCAGGCATACAGTGAGCTCCAAATAAGTATTTATTTTTTTAAATTGAGAATATAAACTTTGAAATTTTAAAATGTTTATATGTTGATAAAAAGAAAACAACTTCCATGTTGTGCCAATGGAAATACAAATGGTTATGTACACTTCGAAAGAATTTTATTCACTGGCAGGTTAATGCAGTACTAGTGTCAGCTTCTTTGGGGAAGACACTACCTTGTAAGACCCCAGAGTAGTGGCAGCTAATTTTATGCCTTTCTTATGATTTATCTTAATAGATAAATAAATCATTTGCAGTTTTTCTCTTAAAGTCTGTGAGTTATATTTTCTTGGTAATATCCTTTGAATAGGTAATATCCTATTACATTTTTATAAAGTACAGTTTGTCAGTCTTCGTGTGTGTGTGTGTGTGTGTGTGTGTGTGTGTGTGTGTGTGTGTGTGTGTTGAGACAGGGTCTCATTGTCTCATTATATAGTTTAGGCTAGCCTTTAACTCGCTAGGTAGCCCAGACTGGTAATAAGAGATCCCCCTGCCTCAGTCGTGTGAGTGCTGGATTACAAGTATGCACCACCATGCCCAGGTCCAGTCTTCTTTTTCCTTGCTTGTGGCTTTATTGGTATGCTTAAGAAATAATAACCCAAAATTACAAAAATTTTACTCCTATATTTTATAATTTTAACTCTTACATTTAGATCCACTATCCATGAATTAATTTTTGTGATATGAGTAGAGGCCCAAATTCATTTTGTTTTCCATGTCACTATCCAGTTTTTGAATCCCTCAAGATTTGAATTCGAAAATATCTTGAGTTAAAAAACATCTTTTACCATCATGTAATTAAAATGAACGTATAAGTCCACATGTGGTAGTGCATGCCTATAATCCCAGCCCTAGGGAGGTAGGAATCAGTAGGATCATTGTGAGTCTGAGCTGCCTAATAAGACCCTGCACCAAAAAACAAAACAACCAAAAACCTAAAATGAACATATACTTATTAAAGCTTTTACTAGATTACATTGCTCATTAGTGAAGTGAATATGTATTTCATTGTTGTGAATGGCAGGCATGTTTTCAAAATACTGGAGCTTGCTGGGCGTGGTGGTGCATGCCTGTAACTCCAGTACCCAGGGAGGCAGGGAAATGGCAAGTTCAGGATCAGCCTTTCCTGATGGACTTCCTTAACAAGAGCTTGTATCAGAATGAAAAAGAGGCTGTGGCTGTAGCACAGTGCAGAGGTGCTGGGATCACTGTCAGTAGGTATGTTTTGTTTTGTTACTGGGAATTTAGCTCAGGACCTGCATCACTGAGCTATATCCCTGGCCCAGTCAGTCTGTAGCACTGCAAAAGCAACTGGAGTTTGTAAGTGTGCTCAGAAGGTTTTCCAAATTATGTGGTGTTTATGTTTTGTTGTCTGATACATTTCCACATCTCTGCAATGCTGGTATATTCAAAAAAGAGAATAGCTCTTGTGTTCTTGTATGAGAATAAGGGACTCTCCTCCAAATAAATATATAATTTAAATGGGAAGTAACACTGGCTTCTTTTTTGTACTGGGAATCGAATTCAGATCTTTGCACTTACCAGACAAGCTACTCAGCCTCTTTCTTTGTTTTATTAACATAATTCATATTGAAATAATTAGAATCTGTGGATCAGTAATATTTAAAGATACTGTTTTAGCTACCTGCAATAAAAGGCAACTTACAGCCTACTTGTAAAGCAAAAATAAAAAGAAATTTTAAAAAATGATGGTGGGGAAAGAAGTGTAATAAACATACAAACAATGTATAATAATAGAACATAATTCCCAGAGTTTATGATTGGAGTGACTGATAGTTGATTGGTGGTTTCAGAGTCTCGCTTCCAGTTCTGTGGCTGCGGAGCTTTGTCACTATGTACCAGTGTTCAAAGAAAACAAGGAGACTTGTGGCATTTTTTAAAATGCCATCACTCAAGCTGCACTTTCAGTGAGACAGACAGGCACCTGGATTCACCAGGCTTTGGAAAATGCAGTTTAATGTTTAGAAATTAGAAGAAGAAAAAAAAAACAACTAAACTAAAATTTCATCATGTGAGCAAGAATCTTAATTTTTCCTTTTTAAGTATTTCTATATTCAGAATTACTGAAACCTTGGATACTGTATATAGTTAGTTTTTCACATAAAAGGGAAGATTCAACTTAAATTATGTAGCGCAGTTACTCCTAGGCATATGAAAAGCATACACGCTGTGCTAAAGGTTTACCAAAACAACCCTAGGTTTGGAGATAGGACAGGAGGACTTAGGGCCTTGATTTATTACAGCAAAAACAACATAGCAAAAAGGTAAATTGGAAAAAATGCAGAGGAAATGAGCCACAGATTTCCAAATGTCTCCTCCTAGTGTACCCAAGAGGATGTGTTTTACTCCCCCAGCAACAAATCCTGGCCACACTTGTGAAATGTCTGAGGGGAAGCTCACTAGAGACCTTGTGCCTAGGGTGCTTGCTGGAGGCCTGGCACATGGGCTTCCTCTGCTAGCATTTACTGCCCTTCCACAGTGGGAAGAATGCAGTTCAGTGATGGAGCACTTGCCTCAGCATGTATGAGGCCCCAACAATTCCTAGTGCTGTGTATGTGTGTATGTGTGTAAGTGTGTAAGTGTGTAAGTAAATGAGATAAAAACAGGCTGTTAAACTTGAAATCAAGTTAGGTGTGATGGACTAGTAATTCCAGCACTTGGGAGGCTGAGGCAGGAGAATCACCGTGAGTTGGTGACCAACCTGATATATACATGAGTTCAAGGCAGTCCAGCACTACACACAGCCTGACAGTAGGGAAGGAAAGGAGAAAAGAAGAGTGCCTTTATTGGAATTCTGACTCTCTGTCTCTGTATAAGTTTTCTTATCTCTCCAGTCAGGTGATAGTAGTATCTGTGTAATGGGGTAATTGGAATACTAAATGAATTAAAATATACAAAATATCTGCCAAGTATATTAGCTGTTATATCATCATTCCATGGATACTGTAAATGTGTTTGCTGAAAAAAATCAGAACAGCTCTTTAGAAAAGTTACAGTTTGAGATCAGAATATATGACGTGTCCATCCTGAGTTTTTCAGGGTATAAGAATATCATACCTTTAGAATTCAGTAAGAGTTTAGGAATTGTGAGATATTGACATAATTTACCATAAAATTTAAATGTAGAAATATTAAGGGTCTTCACTTCTAAACTAGTATGTCTGCTTTTAATTGTTGGTTCTCTTGTGACCATATTTGTATTTCCACAACAAACTTAATTAGATGCCTGTATAGAAAATAATTGCCATGCTGTTGGTATTCATTGTTGTGTAGCCGTGATAGGATTATGTTTGGCTAGGGAAGCATTAATGTTGTTAAAATCTTAATGAAATCAGACAAATGTTCTAATATTATTTTGCTTACTAAAAATAAGCTTTCTCAGTAGGGAAAGTACATAAAGGATTACTTAAATGTAAGAATGAAGTTAATATTTTTAACATTTTTCCTTAAGGACCAGAGTAATGCTGAGATGCACGCAGATGGACTTATAGTAAGTTAATCTAATCTTTCTGTTTCTTTTACTTCTGCAGAGCATTATAACCCGTCATGTCACGAGAAGCCTGAATTTCTACTCATTTTTCAACACAAATTCTTCTTTGCACCTCCTAACTGCTTTTTGTTTTTAACTCTTGCAATTTTCTTTGAATTCCTAAAGTTGCCATCTTTCAGCAATCATTTGGAGGGGGATGACAATCTTAAAATTACTCTACTGGTTCTGATCAAGTCTTTGCATGTGTTTACTTGGAAGGTTAATCACAATATGTCAGCTTTTATACTAGGACATAGCTCACTGTGCTGCATTTCTTGTCAGATTTCTTTTTCTCAGACAAAGCAGAAGGGAAAGAGTACAGTTTTGAAACATCTATTTAAATATGTATAGATCTCTGTTATGTTTAGATTTTATATATTGTGTAAATTGTTACATTCTTGTTAGAACAAATTACCTCGTGAATTCTTTCATTTACAGCTTTTTCTTCTTTCTTCCTCCTCCACTTTTTACCTTTTATGTTCAACTTCCCCTTTAAAAGTCAGAAAATTTGCCAGGCATGGTGGTGCACACCTGTAATTCCAGTATTTGGGAGGCTGAAGCAGGAGGATCACTGTAAGTTTGCAGCCAGCCTGGACTATATCAGTGAATTCAAAGCCAGCCTGCATTACATAGTTAAACCCTGTCTGAAATTTAAAAAAATAAATAAATAAATAAAAATTGGTTGTATTTCTCAGCTCGTAATAAAAGTTACTTAAGCATTTGAAGGGTTGAAGATTGAGCTATCTTAGTTTTCTGATAATGTAATTCTTTTGAGATTAGTTCTAAAATAGGAAGCAGCCTGTGTGTTTGTTTTGCCCTGCAACTTTACAAATGCCAACTTTTCTGAAATCTAGAAATACATTTTGTACATCATCAAAATAATTCCATGATTTGCTAGGAAAAGATGAGCATATTATTGCATTTGGTTTAGAAACAGAAAGCAAGCAATTAGGTATCTATGTTGTGTTTTTCTTAAGAAAGCAGTAAACCTTTTTTGAAATATGAATTCAGCATATTGGAATTTCTGTTTGTGTTTTAAGTGCAGGCACTGGCAAAATAGTGCAGTTCTCTGCTAGAAATGTAGGATATAACAACCTCTGCCTGAGAAGTTACACATGGAAAAGGAAAAGGACCGTGTTAGCAACTGTTCCCAGGCAATGTGTTGGCAGTGTTTTCTTCTTTCCTTTCAAAGACAAATTTTATTTAAAAATAGGCAGGATTTTACTTTTTTTTAAATGAGTAAATTTATAAAACATACCAAAAATGTATGATCATTTGCAGTTAAGAATGCTTGGAAAGTTTATAATCATAGAAAATTTAAACTTGTAGAAAATAAACATGCTTGGATTCTTTGTTCAGGAGCTACTGCATTCTTCCGTGTTTTAATTTCAGAGAAAGGAAGTGGTTATGATCTCTGCCTCAGAGCCAGGCTTCTGGGGCTTATGTAATAGTCCTGTACTCACCATCCACGAGTGGCAAATTATTTAACCTCTCCATGTCTTGTTTTCCTCATCTATACCTAAAGCCGAAAGGTTCTGCCTCTGAATATTGCTATGGTATACAGGGCTGGTAGTAATGTTCAGTAAATGCTATCTGTACCTTATATAGAATTTATATATCATTGTATATGAGCTTCATTAATCTCCCAGAAGATTAGGGCTAAGGATTATTGTTTGCACTTCACAATGAGCTGTGCATGTTGACTTTTCAGGTGTTAGCCTGACTTTTTCAGGTGTTGATTGGTCAGACTGTTGATGAGTAGAATATCTTTTCAATCAAAAACTACAAGACTTGAGTGCTTTTGTTATAGATGTCAGAAAAGACAAATAGATCTAATTAGCTCTAATTCTATAAGATGGAATGAAGATCTACCAAGCAGTTCATAAAACTGGTTTTTTTAAGGTAGGAATAAGAAAATGGAACCATAGTAAAACAAATGATAATTTGGTTGAAGTAGAGAACTTCTTTATTGTGCTGATTCAAGTAGACTGAAGATCTGTGTTCAGGAAAAGCTTGTCTGTTTGGGGATCCACCTCTTCTCAGAGCTTCAGCTTTGTTGTGCATCACCTAGCACAGGTGGTCTGCTGGGGTCTAGCACAGAAAGTCAGCCCAAACCAGTGGCACTTTTTTGTTTAACAATGCAAAAAATTTAAATGTGTTTTCTTTGGTTGGCAAGCCTAATATTAGAACATTTTATCTGGAAAGGAAAAAAAGAGATTACATTCAGAAGGTAGAATTCTGGTTTGTGAATCTAAAATTTTTAAATTTTATTCTCTTTGTTGGAAGGGGTAAGGAGGTGATACCTTTGCCTTTGTAAAATATAATGTCCTTGAGAGCGAAATACTGTATAACAAGAAGTTTATTTTCAGAACAGTTTCAGTACTTGTTGAGGCCATGTTTAGTTATATTGAGCCAGCTCTGAAAATAGAATCATAGTTTATAGACATACCGCCCTGAGTGTGCCCGATCTCACATGAAAATAGGATCATAATGACAAGAAATTCCTTAGAGATTGTATAATCCAGACTTTCTTTTTTCCTTCCTTCCTTCCTTCCTTCCTTCCTTCCTTCCTTCCTTCCTTCCTTCCTTCCTTCTTTCTTCCTTCCATGAAAAACTAAGAAGTAAGATTTGAGGATTCTCAAGAATTAAAATATTAGGTCTCTTTTATTTCTCAGTGCTTCAGAGTACTCCCACTTCATTTAGGCATTTTATTTTATTGTTGGGTTTTTGTTTCTTGATACAAGACCTTGCCTTGTAGTTCAGGGTAGTCTTGAACTCACTATATAGCTGAGGCTGGCCTTAAGCTCACGGCAATCTTCCTGCCTCTACCTTCTGAGTACTGGGATTACAGGTATGTTCTACCACATCAGGCTGTTTTTTTTTATTATTAATGATTGCTTACAGGGTATCTTTTCTAAGTGTATCTTTCAGTGAGTGCTTACTTTTCTGGTTGCTGAGACAAAATACCTGACATGCAAAGTTAAAGGAGGAAAGGTTGCTTCAGCTCCCTGTTTGTAGATGTTTCAGTCCATAATCGGCTGGCTCCAAGGCAGGGTGGCATAGCAGACAGGCATTGCAGAGGAGAAATAGTTTGTGGTGGGTAGAAGTAGCAAAGCAAGAGACCTTGGCAGCATCTTTCTTCCCCTTTTAATACCGTATCTAGACTACCACGATTAGGGCAGAGCCAAACCAATCAGTGAACTGATTTAGTAATCACCCACTTTTATTTATACACCCTAGATCCAGCCACCCCTGAAAAAGCCCCGCCTATGACTATGCAGGGTGGGGGGAGCAAACACAAGCCATAACAGAATATTTAGTGTAAGTAGACAATTATAGTGACAGAATTCTGTGTTCAAATCACTTGATTTAAGATATCTAATTTCATAATGCTTAAATATTTATCCCCCTATACCACTCCCTATCCCTGCTGGGGATGGAGCCCAGAAGGCCCTGAGCCACAAAGAACCCTGTTCCCTACCCCTCCCTTCCCCTGCCTCCCTTTCTTCCTTTCTTTTCTCTCTGTCTCTCTCTCTCTCTCTCTCTCTCTCTCTCTCTCTTTTTTTTTTTCCTTTCCTTCTCTTTTCCTCTCAAATTTTTTTTCAGGCTGGCTTTAAACCCAATACAAGTGCATACACCATCATGCCCAGCTGTTTTCATAATTTCAATTTTAAAAAAGTGTGATGCACACGTTTTACTATTATCTGAGTTTCAACGTGGTTTTAAGTTTTTATGGATTTACCCAGATTCTTGCTCCCATTTAAAAACTAAAATAAAAACAATCAAGTTACAATGTGTTTATCTTTAAAACGGCATTTTGTGGTCAGAGTAATTTCTTGTCTTGAATCACAGAAACCTGGGCCTTTCCCTCTTAAAATTATTAACACACGTGTGAATTTTTTTCTTCAAAATCCTCAGAAAGAAAAGCCTTCCCATCCCCAGTGTATGGTGCCTCTTTATCGTGCACTGTCCATGGCTGGATATGTGTTCTTTGTGACACGTGTCTGGGATAGCAGAAGATAGCGAGAGCCTGGTGGTGCCAGTGCAGTAGCTACTGATAGGCTCAGTGGTAACATATTATTTGTGGTGATCTAAAAATTTTGTAACACTGAATTGAATTAATGAGTTATTTTGGTTTTCTGAAATCTCCCCACATTATTTTACAGCTCCATCTAAATTTTTCAAACTTCAGCTTTACCTTTTCCTTCCTTACTGTGCTTTGTTGGAAGAAACCCTGACACCTCTGTATTGAAAAAAATGTTTCATTTTCTCTTTGCATTTTGAACAACTTGCATATATAGCTATCCTCAGGATTTTGCTGTCAAAAATATGGGGATTTCACTCATTGGGTGGGGTCAACCTGAGAGACATTTAATTAAAAATAACTATACTGTGTTTCTTTATCTCAGAGTACTATTAATCCTGTAGATGCAATATATCAGCCTAGTCCCTTGGAACCTGTGATCAGCACAATGCCTTCCCAGACTGTCTTACCTCCAGGTATAGTATTGGAAAAATGTTTCACAGATCCATTAATGAGGAAGGAAATAACTTTAATCTATAGAATTCATTATAGTAACTATAGCTTTTTTCCCCTTATATTTTTAATATAAAAATCACAAAGAAAAATGCCGAAATTAAAAAACACCTGGAAAGATTATTGTATTTTGGAGTTGGGGCTTTTGAAATATCATAGGGCATGGGTTTTCACAGGTGAAAGATAACTTGGTTACTAAGACTTGGTTTTGCTGGGAGCAGAAAATTATATGACGCAGAATTCATGGCTATGAAGCAGAATACATAAGGGTAATCCTGGACTATTCAGTCTTCGAGTATTTTTTTTTTAATAACTAAACAATGTAAATGTTTTATAGTACATTTTAAGATAATAAAGGAATAGCAAAATGTATGATGCCTTCTAATCAGATGATACTTGCATTTTTACGTTTAGAGCAATAAGTACCACTTTTGAAAAAACTGACAGAAGAGGGCTTAAAGTTTAGCTACGCTGATTCCTTTTGTTTTGTTGCATCCAACATTTCCTTGTTCTCAGTGAGGACACAGTGAAGCCAGATGTCACAATATAAAAGGAAAAATCCTGTTCAAAATACTGACTACTAAAGCATGTGAAATCCTTTCATAAATTTTTATTCCTTAAGAGAATGGGCTTAATACTTCTTAGGGGACTAAAATCTGCCCTGGTTCAGATTCTGTGTGATATGAGTCTTAGCTTATCAGCAGGATTTGCTGGTTTGACAGAGCAGTTTTGTTGGGATATTGGCTGTTATACATGGTCTCTTGGTGTCCCACTTGGGCTCTATAGTGCTGACTGAATGAGATACTAGAAAGCCAGAAGATTATCACAGAACTTGACTTAAGGAAATAATGTTTCAGAAATTTCTTATGTTAGGATTTTGAATCCCAAGTAATTGCGAACAACACAGTGTGCATTTGGCTTTCTCTAACTTATTTCACATATTCAAATCTAGAACCTGCTCAGTTGTGTAAATCAGAGCAGCGTCCATCTTCCCTACCTGTTGGGCCTGTGTTAGCTACCTTGGGACATCATCAGACTCCAACACCAAATAGTACAGGTACAGACTTGTGTGACTTTTACTTCTCATAACTCTCCATTAACATTTGAGGTTTTTGTTTGACTACTGATGGGGGAAAGGTAGAAAAAATGTGATATATATTATTCTTAGTGATAGCTTAGTTTTATCACTAAGGTTCCATATGCTACATGATTCACTTTTATGATTGAACCAGGAGCTTTAGTAAGTCACTGTTAAATACACTGTAGGGTTTTGTTTGTGTACCTTAAGAATTATTTGCAAGATCCATATTGAAGTTAGAAAATTTGCTCCTTACAATTGCATACTTTACTTTTATAAAAGAATCAGACAGTATAGAAGCATACAAAACAGGGTCGAGGTATAGCTCAGTGGCACAGCTCATACCTGGCAAGCACTACCAAGTTCCTGAGTTCAGTTTCTGGTACAAAAAGTATATAGAACAAAAGTTGAGAGTCCTCATTGGTTCCCTTGTCATTGCACACATTGGTATGCTTGCATTTCTAGTGTGTAATTTATTTTAACCTAAGTTAAATTATGTGTTTCTGTGACTGACTCTTTTTCATAGAACATTCAGAGAGCTTCCCACATTACTATTATGAGGTATACAGTCCAGTCCTGCCTTCCACCCTACCCTGCCCCAGTACTGGGGACTGAACCCAGGGCTTCATGCAAGCTCTGTACCAGTGAGCTATACTGCAAGCAAGCCCTTTTTATTTTTCAGAATAGTCTAATTGCTAAGGCTGGCTTCAAACTTAAAAGTTCTCCTGCCCAGCCTCCACAGTAGCCAAGGTTACCTACAGTGTGCAGGTGACACCTGCTTGTAACATTCTTGCACAGCTTTCCTGAGCAGGTGTCAGCTGTTTTTCCATTTTGGATATTTAGGTTGTTTCCAATATTTTCCTGCTAAATAAAACTTCACTGATACCGTGTGCAGCACCTTTGGATTTTCATTTTTTTTTATTTTTGCCACTTATGGGCAGAAAAATGACAGTTAAGTTAAATTTGCATTTTTGTAATTCATTTAGAATTATTGTATTGTGCTGGGGAGATAGTTCGGTGGCATAAGCACCTGCCTGGCAAGCACAATGATCTGGGTTCGATCCCCAGTACCACATGCCATGCCAGCCCAGAAACTGGGCATGGTGGTGTAGACTTGTAATCCCAGCACTGAGAAGGCTAAGACAGGAGAATCACTATGAGTCCGAGCTGCATAGCTAGACCCTGTATCTAAATAAACAAATAAATAAAATTATTGTATTTATTTTTCTCTTAATTTTACAGAGAAAAACTTAGGTGCTAAATTTACTACTTGTTTTAAAACTTACAAAATTTATACTAACTATAAAATTGAACCCCAGGAAGCACTAAGTTGCTTTTGATCCTGTTAAACCTAGAAGCTACAACCAGAACCACTCTGAGAAGGTGGAGACTTGGTGCCTCTCATTTCTCCACGGACTTCCTTCGTGGGCAGGACTTGGCCTGAGCAGTAATGATAAATTACCATGCGAGGTTTTTTTAAAAGCTCATTTTAAATTTTGCCTTACTGTATGCATTAATGCTATTACTTGATGCTTAGACAAAAAAAGTCAATAGTACCTCTCTTAAAGCTCTTGAAAAAATGCTAATCAATTTGAGTAATGAAGTTAAAATGTTTTTTACTGGCTTCTGTATTTCATGAACTATGTCATATCTTCCTAACCTTAGAAATAGTATCTATAATTTTTGTTTTGTAAGGCACATTCTTTTTAGTATTGTAAAGCAGCCAATATTTGTCTTTTTGGAAATCCATAAAACTAATTACTGTACTAACTTTGAAAATCTGAGGAGCTTTTTCATATTTTAGTGTGAATTATTTCCAGAATATAAAGACTTTTATATTCTGTCTTCTCAGAACACACACATGTGCACGCATGCACACATGAATGCAGGCAGTTATTTTCCAAAATAATTTTCAAAAGATATTTCAAAAACCCTACTAACAGAGTAGAAAGATTTAAGGAAGTTTTACAATATTTTTATGTGATTTCTGCCTTGGGCTTCCTCATCTTTACCTTTCCTTTCTCTTTCTAACATAAAAAAGACCTAAAAGAACCCCTGAGTAGTCACAGCATTTGCTGTCCTCAGGAAGTGCCAGTCAGGTGTGCAGTTCCCACTCCGAATCCATCTTCTTAGCTTTCCATGGTGTCACCTGGAGCAAGGTGGTGAGCCTTTGGCACGCATGCCTCAGCAGGCACTGACATCATCGAAAGGTTTAAAGGGCTCACTGCACTACTGAATTAGGGTACTTACATGTTACTTATTTGTAACTACTGATCTGTTTTTTCCTGTTTTGATAAAAGAATGCTTACTTTTCTCATTTCTGATACTGGAGAGAACACATTTAAAAATTACTAGCTCAAGTGAGCGATCCTTGAAATTTTCACTATAAATACTACCTTTTGGCAGAAATTATATTGTTTTAAGATATCTTTGGGAATCAGTGCCACATACAGACTGATAAGCTCTCTTAGTAAACTACTGAGCCAAAGAGAGAAACTGACTGAAAATTGAGGGGTATCTCTGCCGCAGTTTTTATTGCTGCTGTCTTTGGTTTTTCCCAGGACTGTGGCCTTGGCTTTGGATTGCCAGCAGTGATTTAATTAACTGTTCTTGGGCTGGAGATATAGCTCAGTGCCTGGCAAGCACAAGGTCAATTCCTCAATCCCCCACCCCCCAAGAAAAAGAACTGTAACTGTTCTTCACCAGGCATTTACTGTAGATGACATAAGTGATCTTGAATATGCCCTGAGATAAATGACAGCCTGTAGGTATACAATGAGCTAAACCTCAGTAATCCACCTGGTATACTTTTTTATTCTTGCTTTATTGCTGAACTTTGCCACAGTTAGGTATCGCAGATTATGAGGTAGTCTTCTTTCTCTGATTCTCCCTAAATTTCCATTCCTTCATTTCTGCATTCTTTCCATAGTAACCCTCTAGTGTTATCTCCACCCCTGAGCCCCATCCCTCACTTAGGCTTCAATGGAAAGGAAGTAAGGAACCTGGGTGGTGTACACAGGACTTTATGCAGGGGTTTTTCCATGTCATGGCCCTGGCAAATGACTATGAGTGTGGTATTCTGAACAATATCTTAACATTCATGTCATCTGGATAGAAGATCTTCCCGTGTCCTATGTCCATTGGCTCTAGGTCTATGACTATAAGAGTGTGGCACTGGTGTTCTCTTGTAGACCTTCAACACTAGAACTCTCAAAAATCAGAAGAGCTCCCTTCCTAATGTGCAAAATAAGTGTATCATAAATTATAGAATAAATTTCTAAATGGCCATGTCCTCTTTATAACACAATTTGCTTTTTTGCTATCTGTTTAAATGATTTTCTTTACATATAGTGTAGGGTTCTACCAACTTAACCAATACCTTTCTAATTTTAGAAAGGTCTGTTGGGACCCTATCTACCTAATTGCCAACATTTCCCCTAATTAATTAAGCCTTTTTAATTTCCCAGGCAGTGGGCATTCACCACCTAGTAGCAGTCTGACTTCTCCAAGCCATGTCAACTTATCTCCAAATACAGTCCCAGAGTTCTCATACTCCAGCAGCGAAGATGAGTTCTATGACGCTGATGAATTCCATCAAAGCAGCTCATCCCCAAAGCGCCTGATAGAGTAAGTAATGAATAAAGTGTGTATTTAAATGGCTGTTTTGGTTTTTAAAAGCACAATTCGATTTTAAGATGTTAATGACAGACTTGCTTTATGAAGTTTGGTAAAAGGCATCTTGTTTTGTGTTGCCTTACCGAGCAGCCAGTGCAGTAGGAGCTGGGATTTTAGCTGTCACTGCACATGGAGTCAGGGCAGTAGCCCCGGCAGTGTGTCGGCGGGGCTTGGTCAGTACCTCACACTTCTGCAGCACCTGTCAGCATTAGATGAGGACCAGCCTGAGTGTGTGAGCTAGAACGTATTGCACAAACTTGAGCATGCTCTTGTTTTTGTACTGGGGTGGAGGTATTCATCATCCTGAAGTCACATGCTATGCTAGGTGGAAGGATGATCCGGAAATTAAAATGCCCACTTCTCTGTCCTTAAAAAATGTAGTATGCTTTGTTTCAGAGCTGTGTGACCCTGGTCAAGTAGACTGCCCATGTGACCCTCACAATTTCCTCATTTGCAAAGCAAGGACAACAGCTTCACAGGCTCACTGTAGTTTTTTGTTGGTGCAACTCCAAGACAGTACAGATTTGGAAATGATTGTGTGTGTATTCACAAGCAAATATCTGCCAGCCCTTAGAGAGTGACTTTTTAAAAAGGAAACATTGCGTGAAACTCTGTTTCTGTTGGGTATGTGTGCAGGTCAAGAACTAGGGCATCTACAATTGTATCATTAACAGTTCAAAATCCTAGTCATTACAAGGAAAATGCCTGTTGGTTCAGGAAAGTTTTTGATGCAGTAAAATTCAGCTTTTGAATGTGGGGAAAGGTGAACTATGGTACATAGATGAACACTTTGGTTTTTAGGACAAGGGAAGGAAGGGAAGTTTGAACAAACGAGAAGGCCAGATAAGCAAAGAGCTTGGGTTAGCACCTTTTTTTTCCTTTTGTTTTTTTTGAGGTGAGATCTCACTGTTGTGCTCAGGTGGGCCCTGAACGTCGTGCTCAAGCAGTCTTCCTGCCTTAGCTTCCCAAGTAGCTGGGGCTTTAAACATGTACCACTGTAACTAGCTTGGTGTCTTGTCTTAATATTGTTTGCAAATAGAAATTTCACATTAATTTTTCAAAATAATTATAACCATAAGAAGTTTAAGAGAAAAAGTGCATTTAGAAAATTCCAAAGTAATAGATCTATTTTTTTTTTTTAAGGGACCAAACTTTAAAGAGAGTTAAAGATAGTCTCTTAACCAAGTCAGTAGCTATTATTTTAAACAGAAGAGAAGATATTTTGCTAGTAAATACTTACCTTCTAAAAGCATGTAACTATATGGAGAAGCTTGCTAATATGAGATCAGCTCCCTATAACATTGCTGACAGTGTCTCCCTTCAGTCTGATATTATGGCACGTATGGATCGTGAGCAATATTTGTGAAATTCTATGAAATAGAAAAATTTTAAACATTTACCTGTTGGCCTTGCTGTAAGGACATCTATGAAGTCACCAGCAGGCTGATGACCTACTAGTGTTTCTCTCTCATCTGTCTTTTTCTCTATAGTTTTTTGAGAGAATCTGGCCTCAAACTTGTGGCACAGTCCTCTTGCCTCAGCCTCTCTTGCTGGATAGGATTATAGCCATGTACCACCCTGCCCCAGCATCCTCTCTCTTTAAACTTTCTTGTCTGTCTCTCTATCTCTCCCTTCCTCCTTCTCTCTCTCTCCCTCTCTCTCTTTGTCTCTGTTCCTCCTCCCAACTTCCCATCTGAAAGAATCATGAGTTCTGTGTCCAGCTAACCCATTCTAGGTTCCTTTTCCCTTAGTTTCACATTCTCGTCAAATACCCGAATCAGTAGAGACCACAGACACTTCATTTGGCCAAATGTTGGGGCCTTTGTTGTTTTCTTTTTTAGATGAAGTCTACATTGCTCAGGCTGAGCTCTAGTTGTGATACTACTGCCTCAGCTTCCCACACTGCTGGTTTGCAGCATGTCCTACCATGCCTGGCTTAGGGTTCCAATACAAGCAGAGCTCAGAGGACTTTGTGAACAGTGAAAGTGTTCTGTGGGAAACTGAAGTGTTGTGTTTGTGCAGTCATGTTTTTGCCTCACGATCCATACGTGGCATAATATCAAGCTTTAATCTGTGGACTTTGATGCTCCTATAGTGTAATGGGTTGTAGCAAGTGTACCCTGGGAGGTGGGCTGTGTGGGGTTCTGTGTATAGGAGCATGGAGTATAAGGGAACTCTGATTCCGCATCATTTTGCTATGATCTGCACACTTGCCTGTAAATTTTATTAATTTTAAAAAGATCAAAACAAGTAACAGTAAACTGTCTTAAACTACATACTTTGCACCTATAAGATTTGTAGTGACTATTATAAGGCACCATTTTTATAAGTATCTGCAGTGTGAGAAATATGATTTCTGTTTTTATACTTAATAAGTAAACTATATTTCTGGTTATTCTTCAGTTTACAGACACATACTTACCGGGGCAAATTATAATACAATAAAAGCTTTCTTTAAGCCTGATGACTGACTTATGATAGCGTCAGTTACCACGAATGTGCTTATAAAAATCAAAAGCTTTTGGCCCCACGCACGGGGGATCCAACCCAGGGCTTCTCCATGCTAGGAAAGCTGTGAGCTACATCGCCAGCACTGCTTTTTTAAAATTGCAAATAGGCTCATTTAATGACTAATAGTATTAATAAAATTGTAAGCTTTTTACCAAAAGATCTCAAAAGTATAGATATCTTTCTGAGACTTAATGGACTGTTTTACCTTTAAAGGTCTGGAAATTATTGCTGAGAATTGTGACAATTCTACATGGACACAAAGCATAACAAAATTATAAAATGAGCTCTTAACTTCAGACTTGGTTACAGAGGTAAAAATCTCACCAAGTTTAGAAGAGGTTGATGACTGCCCTCCAGTGTGGCCCGGCCAAGCACAGTGCAGAGAGCCCAGGCGACGCTGTCCCTGACGCTTGCGCTCCCCATCTTGCCTGAGGCTGGGTCTGTGGAGGAGCACAAGAGTGACACAGCAAGGGTACTGGTAGCATGGAGGGGGCGCCAGTTATTGGTTCAGAGTTGTTTTGTTCCTGTCACCCACTTGTGTCTGTTGGCTTGAAGTAGCTTTACAACTTCGAGTAACATCTTGCTATGATTTCAAGTTGCTTTCTTTAGTTTAAGAAGGCGGTATTTTTTTGTTGTTTTGTTTTTTTCTTCTTCAGTTCTTCTGGCTCTGCCTCAGTCTTGACCCACAGCAGCTCAGGAAATAGCCTGAAGCGCCCGGACACCACAGAGTCACTGAACTCCTCCATGTCCAATGGGACAAGTGATGCTGGTAAGGGCACTTTTGAGAATTTAATTCTTGTGATACTGGGAGTAGCATGATTTGGCCCATTTAGCACCATCCTGAGAAAATGTGTTCTGTTTTAGACCTTTTTGATTCGCATGATGATAGAGATGATGACGGGGAGGCCGGGTCCGTGGAGGAGCACAAGAGTGTCATCATGCACCTCCTGTCACAGGTTAGGCTCGGGATGGATCTTACTAAGGTAAGGAGAGAGCAGCCATTTGCCTTGCTGTGTGTGTGTGTGTGTGAGAGAGAGAGAGAGTCCCAGTGACTATGTGTGCTGAGCTGGCTTGCAAATGCTGGGAAACCTGATAGCTGTGCTTGGTACTTCTGTCTAGTGATTTAAGATGTATGTAGCTGCATGAGCTGAAAAGTTGTAGAGATAGATGAAATAAATGAAAGTAAATCCACAGAGAATGATGTATGGGTTATATGGATTACGATTTAAATATGCAGCAAGTGAGAATAGTGTTTGTCTTCTAATGTTGAGGGAAAAGCTAATGTATATCTGCTAATACTTAGTCATGTGTCCTGGGCCTAATTCAATTTTACCTGAGCACTGGTGCTTGTAATCTCATTGGTTGACCATAGTTTTGTCCCACCCCACATCCACCTAAGTGAGTTCCCATTCTGTCTACCTTAGCCCTGCATGGTTTTACACTATAAAAGTCCCTAGAAGAGACAGCTTCCCTGCTTGGGCCCCCCTACTGTCCCTCTCTTAGACAGGAGCTTTCTTTCCCTCAATAAATATATTCTGCTCATTTAAAAAAAAAATAATAATAATTAGTCATGTGTTACCTAACCTGACATGTCTGAGAAATACATCATTAGGCGATGTTATCCTTGTGTGAACACAAACCTGTATGGTAGAACCGACAATGTACTTGGGCAGCATTACCATTTTATAGGACTACTGACCTTTGATTGGTCTTTGACCAGTTATGTGGTTCTAGACTGTGTCAACAGTAAAACTTGTTGCCCTAGTCTAAGTAAGAACAGAACACAAGCATAGCATCTTGAGAGCCCAACATACATAGCAGAAACGTACTGGCTGGAACAATATTGTAGGCCCTTGTCTGTGGAATCACCTAAGGAATCATTGGCTGCATAAGTGTTGACCCTTTCCCTTTCATAGCACATTCTTTCCACGGTGGCCATCACAGTTCCTACTCTGGTCTGTGTCCATTCCTAGGGCAGACACTGGCAACGTGGGCTCCATGCCAGGCTTACATTCATTTCCGTCCATACTGTGGGGCCTGGGACAGCAAGCCCAAGCAAAGTTGGCAGTCCTGAGCTGACTCAGATTTTTGGTGGAGCAAAGTAGAGACCTAAGGAGAGGGCCACAAGTGTCTCCCACATTTAGATTTTTAGTTGATTTATGTATGTATGTATGTATGTATGTATGTATTTATTTATTTGGTGTAGGGTCTTGCTATGCAGCTTGGACTCATAAAGATCCTCCTATCTCAGCCTTCCCAGTGCTGGGATTATGGGCATGCACCACCGCACCTGGTTGAGTTTTTCAAAGTTACAGAACTTTCATCAAGCCAGTCTGTACACTTTGTGGTTGTCTAACCATATTTAGATTCTGAATACACATCTTCTGTGAAAATATTTATTTAAAATTTTAACACTGAGGGGACAGCACTGAGTGGAATATGCACTTCCCTGGTGAGCTCAAGGGCCTGAGTTCAATCCCTGGTTCCGCCAAAAGAAAAGAAGAAGAAAAAAATTAACACTGAAAAAAAAATTTTAACACTGGAGGAACCAGGTATGGTGGTGCACACCTGTAATCCCAGCACTAGTGAGGCTGAGGCAGGAGGATCACTACGAGTCTGAACTGTATAGCAAGACCCTATATCAAACAAACCAATAAACAAAAATTAAAAAGTGTTTAACACTGGAAGGAGTTAAAGATAATGTAATACACATTTCAAAAACTTTGCTTCCTCTGTTTTGGTTGCCAAATGAAATTCTTCCTTTTTCTATTCATTAATCTTCATCTCTGATTTCTTTTCCATATTACACTTTTCTGTCTTTTTTTTTTTTTTTTTTTTTTTTTAAATGTATTTGGTATAGGGTCGAAGCTTGGATTGTAGTGATTCTTCTGTTTTCAGCCTCCCCAGCACTGGGATTACAGATGTGCACCACCACACCAGCACTGGGATTACAGATGTGCACCACCACAGCCAGGCCTGGTGGCCAGCTCAGGGTGCCCGGGGGCAGGGCTGGGCCTGGTGTGGCTGTATGGTACAGGGGATCAAACCCTGGTCCCTGTGCTTAGTTTGTTATCTCACTGGCCCTAATTTCCTGTCTTTTTTGCTCTCAGCCATATGCATAGCTCCTAAGTACAGAACATGAGCTCAGCCCCTAGTAAAAGAAATTGATTTTAATTCTTATTTTCTTCCTTTTATTTATTTCATTGCTCAACTTAAAGTTTTTGCTATACAATAGTAGATGGGAACATAAATGTGAACAGAACTTCTGCTTTGAGTTCTGAGTGCTAAGAAGGTAAGTTTGCAGGTGTGAGGTAAATTTCCTAGTGTAGGTCTGGGGACAGCGGTGCAGCAACAGCAGAGGGTGCGCACAGTCAGCTCCAGTGCTGGATTCGCATTAATAATGGAAAATTTCTCACTTTGTCTGAGATGTACATATTTCTGCTGTAAATAGGATAGTTCTTTCACCAGTTATATATGATCATTGTGGTAAGATTTGTACAGGTGGGCTGGTGAGATAGCTCAGTGATCTAAAGTGCCTGCTTAGGCAAGCTTAGACAGGCGCAGGGGACTACAGTTCTATCCCTGGCACCACATGCCACGCCAGCTCCACCCTCAGGGCAGGCTGAGCAGGCCAAAAAAAAAAGACTTAAAAAGCAAAGACATTAAAAAAAAAAGATGGGTACAGGTGATACACATATAATGCTGAAGCGGACAGGAGGGGTTGGTTTGTCCTTGTTACACCCTTCCCCTGGGTATAGTAGAGAAGTGACCCTTGTACTTTCAAGTCCCTTCTGTCTTCTACTGTCTGCTGGGCAGGTTACTGCGCATTTCTGAGGCAGCAGTTGAGGGCTGACACAGACGTAAGCCTGGGCAGTGTGGGGCCAGTGGTGATATGACTGGAATAAGTGTGTCGTAGCCAGTCAGTAAGTGTTCATCTTGAGTGGAATTTGATCTTATGGGCCACATGTGTATGTCTTGCAGGTAGTTCTTCCAACATTTATTCTTGAAAGAAGATCTCTTTTAGAAATGTATGCAGACTTTTTTGCACATCCGGACCTGTTTGTGAGGTATTTGAACATAGACATTTCTAATTTTCTGAGTTGTGACTCAGTAGCTTCATGCCTGTGTCAGGATAGCTGGATCCTTCTTACCCTTCAGCTCTTTCTGGGTAAACATGTATGTGGTGGTGTATTGGATTGGCCGATTGACTGCTTAGTGTATACGGCGTTGGTGTTAGGCACCCAAGTTTACCACTTTAAAATTCTTAAGAGTATTAGTAATATGTGAGCCAAGACTGTGAGCTTATTTGGTACAGACAGCGGTAATCAGTATTATTTGTACTATATTCTGATCTTTACTTAACTGAATGTAGCAAACTTTTCTCTAAAGCACCTGTTGTTTGCTAGGTGCTTTTATAAGCTGGAGAAAACAGTTTCAGTTTGCCCTTGAGGAGTTCACAATCCACTGTCAGTACAGTGGATTTATTTATTTATTTTTGGCGGATCCAGGAATTAAACTCAGACCCGCGCTTGCCAGGAAGCACTTATTCTACTGAGCTATCTCCCTGGCCCCAAAGGTTTCATTATTAGCATGGGGAATTAGAAGTACTATGAAGTGGGATTAATTGTAGGGAAGCAAGTTCACATTGGTTTTTACTGGTAGCAGGAAAATTTTCTTTGTAATAGAACATGTTGTAATCTATCTTCTCTAATTACATCTTTTAGCCTTGAACTGCTTTACTGAATCTAGAGACAGATTACCGAAGCTTCACCCTTGGTCGGCACATTGGCCAGTACTTGTATATATGTGTTACATTCTTTTTTTTTTTTTTTTTTTCTTTTTGGTGCTGGAAAATGAACTCAGGACCTTTTTCTTGCTAGGCAGGTGCTGTATTGCTGTGCTGTATTACCAGCCCTATGTGTTACTTTTACTTTTTTTTGGTACCAGTGATCAAACTCAGGACCTTGCACTTGCCAGGCAGGCCACTGAGCTATCTCTCTCCCCGACCCATGTGTTTCATTCTTGAAAAAGGCTGGAGAGAGCCATATAATCAGTTGCCAGATGGTAGAAATTCAAGTAAATATGGCAATGTTTAAATAATTAAATTAATAAGTTTTTAATTGGTAACATATACACATAAAAATGGGAAGTACCAGTTATTCATTAAGTATAGATTTTAATTTAAGGGCAGTTTTGGTGAAAATTTAAAGTTTGGGGGCCCTGACTGAATTACTTAAAAAATACAAAAGCACAGCTAAAAAGAACACTTTATCTAGTATGAAACACGAAAAACACTTGACTAAGTTAAGAAGCAGAAAAGAAGACAAAGAGAACAGAAACCCAAGAAGATATGTAGGAAACAAATGTCAAGGTGGTAGGGTTGAACCATCCCTGTCAATAATTACGCTAAATGTAAATGGAACACATTCTCCATTTGAATGTCCGGGAGATACTCAGTGACGTAAGCGTCTTCCTGGCAAGCTCAAGGTTCAGAGTTTGATCCTGGTACTGTCCCCCTCCCCCTCAAAAAATTCTCCCATTTGAGAACAGTGAACTGGAGTAGTTTGGGTAAAGCAGGATTGTGAGCTCAGTCCCAGCTTGAACTGCCAAATTGACAACTTAGATTTTGTCTCTAAATAAAAGGTAATAAAAAGGGTTAAGTCTGTAGCAAAGTGTGGAGGGGTTAGTCACCAGTAACACATGTACGCACATGCAAAGGGGGAGAGAGGCAGGTGATAAAAAAGCAAGATGAGTCTTTATGCTATCTTGAAGAGAGAGACTTCATTATTGCTAAAAAGTAAAAGGATAATTACATGGTCATATCCTTTGGCAGAATCTAGCATACATTCATGATGAAACAAAATACCTTGGTCTGATAAAGCCCATTTGTGACAAGATCTACTGCAACATTACATTAAATGGAGTGAAGCAGTCTGCCTTTCCTCTAAAATTAGAGACGAAAGATGTCTACTGTCACCATGCCTGTTCAGTACAGTACTCAACATATTAGCCATAGCAACCACACAAGATAAACAAAAAGAAAGAAATGAATAAAAGGCAAGGAAAAAGAGGAATTATCATTATTTGCAGCTGACATGATCTATGCAGCAGACCCAAATATTCCACCAAAAAAGTCTTAAATGAGAAATTGATAAAACAGCTAGAGAAAAATGTCTCTATTTGGCAATGAAACAGTACATTTATATGAAGTTCTGGGGAGATTGCAGGTTAGCTCAGTTGTCTAAAGTACCTGTTTGGGCAAACTCAGAAAGGCACAGGGAACTGCAGTTTGGTCCCCAGAACCACATGCCACACCAGACTTGCCCTTAAGGCAGCCTGAACCAGCCAAAAAAGAATCCTTATATGAAGTTCTGGAACAGACCAGGCAAGTCAGAAATGGACATATTCATTTGCCCTAACACTAAGATTAGTGTATTCAAGTGTTTACATCCTACTCAGTTTTCAAGAGAAACTCTGAGGTAACTTCAGTCTTGGGTTGTCTTGGGCCCTGTGCCTCAGGCCAGACCATGCACCAGCCAGAAGGTGGGACATTCAGCTTTTCTTTTCTCTCTTACAGCATTAGTGACCAGAAGGACCCCAGGGACCGAATGGTTCAGGTCGTGAAGTGGTACCTTTCGGCCTTTCATGCAGGAAGGAAAGGATCAGTTGCCAAAAAGCCGTACAACCCCATTTTGGGTGAGATCTTTCAGTGTCACTGGACGTTACCAAATGACACTGAAGAGAACACAGTGAGTCCTGTGCTGACTGTTCTGATTATACAGTTGGCTATGATGATAAGATTTCACTTAATTCAGGGGCAGGGAATAATCATGAAGCAAGGATTGTGAAATCAGATTTTGAAAACAAGGAGAAAGGAAGAGTGACAGGAGATGAGAGAATGAGAAATCAGGTCATTCAGAGCCTTACGTACCACCGCTTGTCAGGTCTCATTTTTATGTTTAAAAAATATATATATATTTATGTGAAAAATACCTTTAGAATCAAGGAGACCTAATTCCAGCAGTTGGTTCCACCTACTCAGTCAATGTAGAACTGACAAATTGATTGGGGTGCTAGGGGCAAAGGCAATCAGAAGTGAGCCCTTACATGTTCTTGAGCAGTTGGTGGTTTTGTCATGCAATGAAAAGAACAGACCAAACTTGAGGGAAAACTCAAGAGTTCTAAATTGAAATTTAAGGGTGAGGATCCTGTTAAGCATGTAAGTAGAGCTGTCAGATTGGAGCAGGAGTTTGAGGGAGAAGTCTAGGATAGAGACTGAGCTTCCAGAGATTTTTCACTCATTTAGATGGTATCATAAAGCCCTAAATTTGGGCTAGGGTAATAGCTCAGCAGTCTAAGCACCTGCCTGGCAAGCACAAGGACCAGCGTTCAATACCTGGTACTGCATGCCATGCCAGCCCTGGTTGTGGTGAGCTGGCTACTGAAACCAGGCATGCTGGCACATGCCTGTAATCCCACCACTGGGGTGGCTGAGACAGGAGGATCACTGAGTCTGAGCTGCATAGTGAGACCCTGTACCAAATCAATAATAAATAAAAGATTTTTTTAAAATTAGATCCTAGATTTAACTTGTTACATATGAAGAATGGGTAATGGAAGACTGAGCTCGGCACTCTCACATTTATTTAGAGATTGAAGAGTACCAGCAAGAATCAGATGTGTGTTACAAGGCTTTCCGATGGGAAAGCAAAAGCCTGTAGCTCAGAGCACCTGACACTCACTAACCTTATGTAAGCATGGCTCTTCATGCCTTTTCCAAGTGATGCCCTCCCCTCAGTCTTTCCTGATAACACCAGTCGGGTCTTCCCGTATACTCTGATCAGGTGTCAGTGCCTGCTGTGCTGCTGAGCCAGGCACATGAAGCTGGAGAATGCGTTGAAGTGGTTCAGAGAGGGACACAGGCAGTCAGGATGATTAAGGGCCAAGGTAGAGGGGGATGAAAGGTACTCAGTGTGTGTCCAGGAGGGAGCAGACTCTAGTTGTTAGATTCTCGCATTGTCATTTGTTCCCACATCAAAAGAAAATGTTATATTTGTTTGCAGGAACTAGTTTCAGAAGGACCAGTTCCTTGGGTTTCTAAAAACAGTGTGACATTCGTGGCTGAGCAGGTTTCCCATCATCCACCAAGTAAGTTATAAAGCTGTAACTCGAACTCGGTTCTGCCCAGAGGTCACAAAAAGCTGTGCAGTTGGGGCCACTTCACTGCCACATGTCTTACTGCGTGTGTCCTCCCTGCACCTCGACTGGAAACTCAGTGGGTTGGTTCTTCATCTTTCTAAAATTGATCATGATTAAAAAGAATTTGGGAAACCAGTGTTTGATGCTTCTAAACTCGTCTCACCCATAATGATCCTGAGATACAGAGACCTCAGTGACTTTGGGACAGTTTAAATGATGTGTAGTTTTGTACCCAGTGTGTTTCAGGCACAGTGGTAATAATTCCTATCCTTAACATCATGTTTCATGAAGTATTAAGATTAGAAATACAGCCGGGCATGGTGGTGCATGCCTGTAATCCCAGCACTCGGGAGACTGAGGCAGGAGGATTGTTGTGAGTTCAAAACCAGCCTGAGCTACAAAGTGAGCTTAAGGCCAGCCTGAACTGCATAGTGAGACCCTGTCTCAAAAAGAAAAAAAAAAAAAAAATTAGAAATACAGGATGGGCTCAGGTTGGGGTGTAGTTACTGACCAGAACAGATGCACCTTTTAATTTTAAACCTGCCATTTTAGGGGAGCTCCTGCCCACTTGGCTCTGACTTGGTGCTTGGGTTGGGGGAAGGGTATAGAAAGCAGGTGGCCACATGCTGCACTGGGTGCGCTGAGCCGGTGACCAAGTCCAGGTGTGGTGACACAGCCTGAGTCCCAGCCCTGGGGAGGCTGAAAAGAGGAGAATCACTACGAGTGCAGTCTGTGTAGCGAGACCCAGCACCAAGTACATGAATTAAAGAAAAAAAAAAGAACAGGTGGGTACCTCATGGCCAAACTGGAGACTGTTGAGATAAAGCATTTCTCTGTAGTACCAGGTTTTCCCCCCAGATTGAGTTTGGAGAAGTGGTTGTAGCTAGCTGTACTGTTTGTTAAGGGAAAATGTTTTCTATTCAGTTTCAGCCTTTTACGCTGAGTGTTTTAACAAGAAGATACAATTCAATGCTCATATCTGGACCAAGTCAAAGTTCCTTGGGATGTCAATTGGGGTTCACAACATAGGGCAGGGTAAGTCCATGGGCATTCTCAAGTAGGCTGCAGTTGTTAGTGGGAGGACTTTACATCATTCTAATATGTGCTACACACTTGCATGTAAGGAAAAATGCCCCTGAAAGTACACATTGTTAGCATGCCAGCATGTCTGGGGGAGCAGAGCGCAGAATAGCTTGTTGCTACATTGAAGTGCATGTCCACTGGTCACATGGCCAGTGACAGAGAAGATTCTTTCCCTTTTTTCCACAGGTTGTGTCTCGTGTCTAGACTATGATGAACATTACATCCTCACGTTCCCTAATGGTTACGGAAGGCAAGTAAAACTGCTTTCTTAGATGAGTTAGCAGGCCTGTTGTTTCTTGAGCGATACCTTCTATATCCTCTTAACTTTTAGCCTTATCTGAGCATGTTTTATTTTGCAGGTCTATCCTTACAGTGCCCTGGGTGGAATTAGGAGGAGAATGCAGTATTAACTGTTCCAAAACGGGCTATAGTGCAAACATCGTCTTCCACACTAAACCTTTCTATGGGGGCAAGAAACACAGAATTACTGCTGAGATTTTGTAGGTATTTTTCTGCCTCAGTGCTTTTGTACCATGCATTTTCTTGTCTTGACATCTATGTTAGAAAATGACCATTGTACTAGGTTCTGTTTGTTACATATCTTGTGTCAGTCCCTTCCTAAAGTCCCATATCAAAAGGAAACTTAAAACCTGGGTGCATAGGGCCAGCCATATAGCTCAGCAAACTAAAGCACCTGCTTAGGCAGAGCACAGTGGCTGGGATTTTATCCTCAGGCTTATCATGCCGTTCCTGCCTCCAGGCATGCTAAGATGGTGATGGAGACTGGGTGTGGTGGCATGTGCCTGTAATCCCAGCACTTGGGAGACTGAAAAACAGAATTACTGTGAGTCCGATCTATGTATTGAGATCCTGTAGACCCTGTACTAAATACAAAAAAAAACAAAAACCCAAAAACCTGGGTACAAAAACAGGTCAGCGATAGAATCTTCTTCCTAGAACATGACTTGCTTGGAGAACTGGCCCAGAACTAAGCTCAGCTCCTCTTTGCCAGGCTGAACTGTGAGGTTGTCCTTTCAGCAGACTTTATAAGCTCCACTAACGTGTCTCCGGTCTTCATGGCCATTCCCTGGGCTGTCCCTTTTCAGTGGAGAAAACAGCGTATGTCATATATTGTAGGCAATTATGTGGCTCCATTTGACACTTTGGGGGGTCAGGTGAAGGCAGCTTTGCTGAGTAACAGGCTTTGGATGGGTTCTGAGCATGCCTGGAAGAGGAGAGTGCAGTGTAGAACCAGGGCTTTCCCTCTGCCCAGCGGCTAATGAGTTTGCAGGGGGAAAATTTCATTTGGATAACAGAATTGGCTACCAAAACAGTCTTGAGTAGGAGAGGCTATGAATACAAGGTGAAGCTTGTAGGATAAGACTTTTTTTTATAAAAAAGCTGCATTTAGACAACATAGGCAGGGCTTGAAGAGCAGCACAGATTGTTGTTCTCATTGCCTGTCCCAAGACACAGGCAGACGATGGAGATGGCAGAGTCAGAGTGAAGACAGCAGCTACTTCTCAGCTCCTCAGAGGTAACCTGCAAAGGAACCACTAGCTTGGCAGGACTTTCTGGCTGGGAGAGACAGGGAAAGACTGCCCTACAAGTTGGTAGCAGAAAGAGCCCCTGGCATGATCTTTGAGTTAGAGATCTGAACATTTGCTGAAGGTCTTTATTAGCAGTTCTTAGACTTTTTGGTCTGTAGATCTCTTTATTGAGAGCCCCATGTTTTCTTTTTGTTGTTTTTTTTTTTACTTTAGGGAAGGGTCTACAGGGTGTTCAGGGTCTCACTAGTAGATTGGACTTACAGTGATTCTCCCATTTACAACCTTCCTAGTCTCAGCATGCCCCAAGATCGAACCCCTGGCCCCTATACCTGCTTGCAGGCACTTTAAAATCCACTGAGCTATTTCCCCCGCCCTGTTTTCTTTCTTTTTTTTTTTTTTTTAATGTCAACTATATCTAACAGTATTTTTCTGAGAAGTCCATCCCACCTTTTGAGTTAGGGTCTCACTGTGCACTTCAGGCTGGTCTTGAACTCATAGCTGTCTTCCTGCCTCAGCCTCCCAAATGCTGGGATTAGAAGCATGTGACAGCACACCCAGTATAATAATACCAGTGTTTTAAAGTAGTAGTTTACTAACAAATGACAATAGCATTTTTGTGAAAAATAACTTTCATAAAAATTTTCCTTAAAGAATTTGTGTGGTCACTCAGTCCTGTAATCTCAGCACTCAGGAGGCCGAGGCAGGATCGTTGTGGATTTAAAGCCAGCCGGG
>PVKA01029332.1:0-28399 GCA_004027165.1 Ctenomys sociabilis | reverse complement strand
AAAAAAAATTGGTCTTTTTAAAAAAAAATATTTGGTCTTATTTACAATTTGGAATCTTTGCTCTTACTGCTTCTTCTGACTGAAAACTGTACCCTTTTCTCACCTTCTTCTTCTTCTTCTTCTTCTTCTTCTTCTTCTTCTTCTTCTTCTTCTTCTTCTTCTTCTTCTGTGGTACCAGGAATTGAACTCAGGACCCTGCACTTGCCAGGCAAGTGCTTATTCTATTGAGCTATCTCCCCAACACTCACCTTCAAACTTCTATTTATCCTGCACAACGAAGCCAATGTCCCACTGCAGAGCCTTGGGCTGCTCCCCTGTGCTCCCTGTACCTCTCGGGCTACCTCCACCCTGGTGCATTTCACACTAAGCTCTGAGTCCACTTGCTCTTCTTCATCTTCAGCTAGACTCCATCTTCCTTATTCTTTTCCCAGAGATCACAAGGCTGGTTTGGTGCGTGAATAAATAAACTTTCAGATGGGTGTTAGTCAAGATTTTCACCTATTACCATCTTTGGGAATAAACACAAAACCACATTATAAAGAAGAAACTCAGTTTCTCTTTATGTGATCCTTCTTGGAACCATAAAAGACTATTAATGGTTCCAGAAAAGAAAAATATTTGAACTGAATAAAAGGCTGGATGTCTTCCCCCCAAATATCAAAGAAATAATAAATATACAGCTACTTTCTCTTAATTCCACGAATAGAAAGATTTGTTCTAATAATGTTTGTGGACAGGATATCATATCTGCATCTTTTATTGTGAATAACCACTAAGAAGACAACACTATGCAGTGTATTAATTATTGAAACTGTCCTACTAATCAGTTTTGAAACTGTCTCATTGCTACTTCTCAATAAAGTTATAAAAAAAAAGAAATAATAAAATAGAAAGCCTTTGCCGGGCGTGGTGGCGCATGCCTGTAATCCCAGCACTCGGGAGGCTGAGGCAGGAGGATTGTTGTGAGTTCGAGACCAGCCTGAGCTACAAAGTGAGCTTAAAGCCAGCCTGAACTGCATAGCGAGACCCTGTCTCAAAAAGACAAAAAAAAAAAAAAAATAAATAAATAAATAAATAAAATAAAATAGAAAGCCTTTTTTGTTTAATTAGTCATTATGATCAGGTATCTATGGAAACAACTGGATGATCAGGCTCAAAATAGATAATCATCTCTCCCCTTAGCAATGCAGAATCAACACAAAAGTTGCAGCTGCCAGGAACATTCCTCCAGCAAGCGCTTCTTGACCGTGTGTAGAGAAGTGATGTGCGTGGCACGCTGAGCAAAAAAGCAGACCTCAGAGTCAACAGGCTCTGCAGACCAACAGGCAAGTTCAGCGCAGGGTAAAGATTGAAGGGCAGGCTGAGGAAAGGCCATGGCGGAAGAGAGTGGGGCGAAGGTCTGGAGAAGGTTGGCTTGGAGACAGGGTCATTAATACAACTTTGGGGCACACTAGAAAGTTCCAGAACTCAACCAAGCTTGGTGGTGTACACCTGTAATCCCAGTGATACAGGGAAAATATAACTCCCAACCAGCTGGATGTCTAAAAAGCCAGGTTCATGTTCTCTAAAATTGAAGAATGAATTGTAAAAAATACTGGAGGTCAAGAGTAGGAAGAATTTATTGAAAGAAACCTTCCAAGAGGGACAGAAAGGAGCTAGAGCTGGGCACGGCGGCCCACGCCTACAATCCCAGCACTCAGGAAGCAGAGGCAGAAGGATCGTTGCAAGTTTGAGACTAACCTGGGCTGCAAGATGAGCTCAAGTCCAGCCTGAAGTGCAGTGAGACTCTGTCTCAAAAACACATAAAAAAGAAAAAGAAAAAAGAAAAAGGCCTGGAAAGCGGGTTGCCCACGAACCCTACTTCTTCAGGGTGTTTACTGAGCAAAGGGGTAAGGCATTGATTATTGAACTATAATCAATCATTAAGATTACAACTATAGGGGCTGGCAAGATAGCCCAGAGAACTAGAGCGCCTGTTTCGGCAAGCTGAGGTGAGTGCAGGGACCGCGGTTCTATCCCTGGCACCACACGCAGTGCCAGTCTCACCCCCACAGCGAGCTGAGCCAGCCAGAGTGTGGGTGTAATGGCACATGCCTGTGATCCCAGCCCTGGGGAGGCTGAAAGCAGGAGAATCACCATGTATCCAAGCTACACAGTGAGACCCTGTAATAACCAAATACATAAAAATAAAATATAAACATAAATACAACTACAGTCTCTTAGGAAGTACTGATCCAGTGGAAAACCATAGGATGGACATGAAGTGGGACAAAACTATGGTCAACCAACAAGATGACAACAAGTGTGTTTTCGGGTAATATGGATTAAATGGGGATTCAGTGAGGAAGCCAGACACATCATTGTAAACACCTGCGGGAGGAACAAGGGCTTTCCTGGAAGGGCTGGGTTAAGAAGGTTTGGTCCTCCACCCCAAGGTGACTGATGCCTGCTTAGAATATCAATCATTGCTGTCAGCCCTAGGGAAAATATCTACATGAGTAGTTCTTTTTCCTCTTGACATTTGGCCTTTTTTGTCTTCTGCATTGACTGTTTGACCGCCTGTAATATTTCTATCCAACTTAGCTATCAATAATACCAGCACTCTGGGAGGTTAAGGCAGAAGATCCCAAGTTCAAGCACAGCCTGAGTGATTTAGTGACTTAGCAAGATCCTGTCTCAAACTAAAAAAAAAAAAAAATACTAAAGAGCTTGGCATGTAGTCCCAGATGAAAGCCCTGAGTTCAGTCTTTATTGCTGAAAAACAAAATAAAACAAAACCACAAATCCTGGTCAGGGCATCCTGTGATCATCAGAACTTTCCTATAATGTGTGCTCATGCTTAAGTGAGTCTGATTTTAGCCCTGCTGGAGTCCTGTAGGATTACAACGGGCGCTTTCTCATTCTACACAGAAGGTGTCCACTTGGAGTTTTGGGACTTCCTCAGATGCCCAGCCTGGTGGCCTCACACTCTTCTCCGAAAAGCCCCTTCAGTGGGCCTGAAGAGAGGGCAGGCTTGGTGGTTTTCATCAGATGCCATAAGTTCTTTGAGAAGCAGGGGCCACCCTGGTCTGGGGAGGCTCTGGGACAAGTCCTGGCTTGCTGCATTTCCAGGAATCCTGGGGCACGTTCCCTGCATCACCCATGAAACGAAGGAGCCTTGCACACTAGGGAATCAAGAAGGGCTTTGCACCAGCCAAGGCGCCTCTCTTGAGGGCTGTACACACAGCAGCTGGGACCAGGAAGAGCAAGGGGCCAAGTCTGCATTATCTGCAGCCACTGCTCCAGTGCTGGCCAGCAGGAGTCTGTGTCCAATCTCTTGCTTCCTGGGGGGAGAGGGGGTAGGGAGGGGGGAAGGAAGGAAGAAGGGGGAGAGAGAGAGAGAGAGACAGACAGACAGACAGACAGACAGACAGACAGAGAGGGAGAGAAGAGAGAGAGAGAGAAAGAGAGAGAGAGACCAGGGGAGGAGAGGAGGAACAGGGGCAGCCAGGCACAAAACCCCTTGCCCAAGTGCCTACCACAGGACCCTTAAACCTGCTGCCACTTCTGGCTTAAGACCCCTCTTCTCCAAGTCTCCAAGGCTATTTCCTTACATACAGATCTCTGCTCACAAGCAGGCTCACTGAGAACCTCTTCCCCATCCCTTTTGCCCTGCTTTGTTCCTCTCCCCAGCTCTGGCTATTCCCTGAGAGCGTGTTCTATTCTTTTTTGTTTTTCTGGTATCAGAGATAGAACTCAGGACCTTGCACTTGCCAGGCAGGCCTTATGCCCCTGTGGTATCTTCCCAGCCTTCAGGTTCTAATTGTGGTATTTTGTTAACTCTGTCTTCCCTGGTATGAATAGAAAGCTGAGGTGGCAGTGACTTTGTTTCACTCATTGGTGTCTTCAATGTCTGGAACAAGGCTTGACATGTGAGAACTGCTTATGTAGAGCTGAGTGTAGCTCAGAGGTAGGGTCTGAACCTAGCTTCCAAGAGGCTCTGGATTCATCACCAGTATTGCAAAAATAAAAAAACTCTTTGTAAAAATATGCTCCCAAAGTAAAACACAAGAAATACTCATCACACAGAAGGATCACTATGAGTCCAAGCTGTGTAGTGAGACTCTGCACCAAATATATTAAAAAAAAAGAGATGCTCACCTAAATATTTATCCAGTGAATGAATGAATGAATGAATGAATGAATGAATGAATGAATGAAATCCATTTCAATGTCATGAGGTCTTTCCCTTCCCCCCAGCCTGATTCTGATCACCAACTCCTTCTAAGGATTCATCCTAGAAGGTCTCTTCCTGCTCCAGGGTGTAAGCATAGACAGCTTGTAATTCTGTCTCCTTCTACTTAAGTATCCCAGCCAGCCACCCACTGAGGCAGACACCTTCATACTCAGAACTCCAAGCCTGGAGCTCAGGAAGGTTGAGTAACTTCCCTGAGGCCACACAGCTAATAAGGAGCAGTACAGAGACTCAAACCGCAGCCTTCTGATGTGGAGTTCTGTCATCTTCTCTGGTCTATGGAGCCCTTAGTGGGTCCATGGAGGAAACCATCCCATCACAGGCAAGCAGTGCCTAGCCAGTCATTAGCACTCAAAGAGGCTGTAATCCCTGATAGCTCTAGCTCTGAACTGGAGTCTGTTCTCCAGGAATGTTGCCTGACAGGTTGGGCAGCCCTCAGTCTTTTTCTCTTCCACCAGAACACCACCAGAGCTCAGGGACCCACAGCAGAGACTTCCATAGATGAATGTCAAGGTCACTCACAGAGGGCCGCCAGGTGAGTAACCTGACCCAGCCACCCAAGCAGGACCTACCCAAGCCACAGGCCATGAAGCAGGAAGAGGACCTCCCCCAGCCTGACCTCAGCCTCGGGCTGTGGTCAGTGGTAATAGGCAACTCACAGCCAGAGTCCATTGTCCAGCAACTCTGATGGAAAAGTGTTCCTTGTGCTCCTTCAGCATCCCAGTACCCTCTATGCCCCCTTGGACAGCACATGTGGCCCTTCACGACCTCTTAGAATGATCCCACTTCACCCAAAGGGAGATCTCCTGCCCTCTGAGTCACTTCCCATGGTAAAGATCTTAGGTTGAGGCTGGGGAGATGGCTCAGTGGAATAAGCACTTTCCTGGCAAGCGCAAGGGCTTGAGTTCAATCCCTGGTTCGGCCAAAAAAAAAAAGAGATCTTAGGTGTCCTTACCATTTTGCACATGAGGAAGTTCCCTCACCAGTCTGCACTCTAAGGACACAAATATCCTAGAGAGCAGCTCTGTCACCTCCCTTTTGATGGACACTAGATCTCTCAGAATGCAGCCTAACTTCACAGTCATCTCCCAGCCCATGAGAGGAGTAGCTGAGCTTTGAAGAGAATTTTAGTTCACGTATCATTGCCCTTAGAGCATAATTGGAGAAGGGAGTATTCAAGGAGGGAGCAGGTTACGACCAATGTTGGGAAGGCCAGTGGCCTAGTAGAGTCCTAGACTGAACGAAGGAGCTGAGACAGATCCTACAAAGCCTTAAGTGATAGATTTGGAAAATCAGGCTTGTCTCAGGCTGGGGAATTGACAGAAGTGTGTTAGCAAAATGACAGGTAGACCATGATTCAGAAAATTGATGGGCAGATGGTAGGGGTGGGTGGAGAAGGGCGCAAGCCTGCATCAGGAGGCAGCCAAACAAGGGAGAGGGGGGAGGAATTAGAGATTGGCACCTCCACGCTCATCCACAGGTGAGGCATGGGCCCAGAGAGGGCAAGTAGCATGCCCAGCACCATACAGCCATCTTTTAGTTTCTTTAAATTGCCTGGCCCAATGGCTTTCTGTTCCCTGAGGCCTTCCCAGGAGAGGCACCTGGGTTGCGGCACTTATTTGAGGTGCTGCCTGGCTTGGCTTAGCATGGAGGCAACGAGGAGGCATAATATGAAAGAATGATGGAACTTGGGGAACAATTGTTTTCAGTAGGGTGAGGAAGAGAATGAGAGTCTGGGCTGCTGTGATGGATGGAGAGGAGCAAGAGGAGGTCGAAGAAGGGTTTCCTCCAGATACAAAGTGGTCTCTCTCTTTTTTAAAAAAATAATACTCAAGATTAAACCCAGGGTTTTTGTTTTGTTTTGTTTTGTTTTTAACTGAACTACATCCCCAGCCCTTTTTTGAAAAATTTTGAGACAAGGTTTCACTAAGTCACCAAGTTGCCCAGGTTAGACTCACACTTCTGACCCTCCTGCCTCAGTCTCCTAAAGTAATGGAATTGTTGGTCTATGTCACCACACCTGGCTTTGAGCTCATGTGTGATCTGAGAGTCTCCTCCAGGACCACGCTGCTAGGAGATACTGCAGATCGGAAGGGTCTCTGAGATCCCCTGGCTCACAGGGCTCCAGTGAGGGCCACCTTGGGGTGGGGTGGGGAGGTGGCAGAGGAAGGCCCTTGGAGGCCCTGTGAGGACATCTGGGCATGCACAGGGCACTGCACAGGAGGGCCCAGCCTGGTACCAGACACCCTTCGCCTGTAGACAAAGCCACCACAGTCCCTCTCCCAGGGGGCTGGGAGCTAATCACCCACCACCTTGTGTCTTGGCTTTCTCATCTGTAAAATGGGGATGATGACACTTACCTACCTCATCGCTGAGTTATGGGAATTAATTACTGTTTATAAAGGACTTGGGGCTCCACAGATGAAAGGCTGTAGAGAACTACAAAGTATCATTACCATAATTACATTACACCATTATATCTCAGGCCAAGGTTTTTCTGCAGCTTTGCTTATTACTGAGAATGGGTGATGGCAGGCAGATAAACCAATCTCCCCCAACCATCTCTCCCGCCCCACCCGACTCTGTCCAGATCCCTGCTCCGAGAGATTCCATCAGACCAGGGGACGCAATAACAGGCCTCTCTCCAGCCCCAAACTCCCTGAGGGGGAATCAAGGCGATGAGAAACACTGACTTCAGGTCTCCTCCCGAGAGCAACAGTTTTGGGGGTTCTCTGGGGGGTAAAGGACCACTCTAACTTCACCTCCAAGCTGATCTCACCCACATGGTCTGTTTATTTATTTATTTATTTTTGTCTTTTGTTGAGACAGAGTCTCTCTGTGCAGCTCAGGCTGGCCTTAAGCTCACTTTGTAGCCCAGGCTGGGCTCGAACTCCCAATGATCCTCCTGCCTCAGCCTCCCGAGTGCTGGGATTACAGGGGTGCACCACCACATCTGACTGGGCTCTATTCTGAGGAGTTCCTTATTTTTGTAAAGCTGGGATGTTTTTAGGGTCCCTGCCCATAATTTCTCTTGCCTCCAACTTAGCGTCTGCTTCCACATCCCCCAAGTAATGGCTTGGCCCCAGAAGACAGTTTTCTTTCCCGCTCGTGGAACCCTAAAGATCCTGGCACTCATCCCTCCTCACCCATTTCACAACACCCCTATCCGACTGGGTAGGCGAAAGCTACATCAGAAAGAAATATAATTACCTTTTTACAAGCTTATGACACGGCTGCGCCCTTCTCGCCTGCCAGCCTGCCCAGTCACTCACAGATGATGATATATGTGCCATAAATTATATCATTATCGACCCGTAATTACAGCCAACATATACACGAATCCCCCTGAAGGAGACTGGTGATCTAAAATGACGTCCCTTGCCCCTCAGTCCCTTGGGAAAAAGTCCTTTGTGAGAGGGGAGGTTACAGATTTCCAAATATCACAGATGCTGGCTTAAAACAACACAGATGCCCCTTCCCACCCTATTGCACACCCCCGGGGCTCCCCCAGAAAGATGGGCTCCCTCACAGTGTACACAAACCTGGAGATGTTGGCAGGAACAGACCCGGACAAGTGAAGGCAAACTTGGGGGAGACCAAGAGCAGAGGCGCCTGGCACCCAGGCTCCGGGAGAGGCTGCCAGCTGTAGTCCAGAAAGCAGGAGGAGGCCCTGGGACTGGGCCAGGCTGGGTATCTGGAGTCCCTTGGGTGCTGGAGGACACCCATGAAGGACAAGTGATCACCTTGGAGATGTGGATGCACCAGAGCCCTGGTTGCACCCGTAGCCTGTGGCACCCTGCACCCTAAGCCTGACCCCGATGGGCTAGGGACCCTTCTATCCCCTTGGCTGATGAAAGGAAGCCAGCTGAGAGCTGCTGAGCTTAGCTGAGTCCTTGGGGGACCCCTGGGCCTGATGAAATAGCCAGGAGGAGGACAAGGAAGTACCCCTGCAGAACACATCCTGGGTCTCCCACAGTACAGAAGTGACCAGCTACCCTCTCTTCTTCCCCCACTCTGGGCCAGGCTAAGGGTGCAGCAGGCAAAAGAGAAGCAGGTCCTTAGGATCTCTAAGAGAGAGGCCCATAGCTCGTGGTGTGTGACCCTGGGGTCAGTGAAAGGGGAACAGGACACCAAGAGTTGGGGACACCAGTCAGAAAAAAAAAAAAAAAAAAGAGCCGGAGTTCGAGAGATCAGCAGAGATTTTGTAGATGCATAAACAGAAGGAAATGAGGCATGGGTAGGGAGAGTTGAGGACAGTGTCGTCCCTCAGTGCTTAGAAATAGGGAGTCAGGGGATCCGGGGCCTGGCCTCACCCCACCCTGTGTTAACACCCCCTCTGTCCTCACCTGAACCTGCCCCCAGTGCACTCCCACCCTTGGAATCCCTGTTTGTCCCCTTTTGCTTCCCTGGTCCATCTGGTCTTTCTTCTGACCCAGCCCTGACAGAACCCCTCCTCAAGGTGCCATCCCTCTTCACCCTGCCAGTTCATGTGACCACAACTGGCCTGTGAGGGCCTGGATGGTTCTCTACTGCCAAGCATCCTGGCCCCCAAAGGGCCTGGTCCTCACCAGATCCTGTTCACACAGCACCAAGACCAGAAAGAGGAAGAGGAAGCCTGGCATGGAAGGGCTTCGCTTCAAGCAGCCGAGAGCCTCCTCCATCTGGTTGGCAGGCAACCCTAACTGTGGTTCGTCCTTGAATCACATCTTGTAAAAAATCATTTGCGCATTTGAATTCAAAGCCCCTCAAAGCGGTATAAACACCACCGTTCTGAGTATCATAAAAACCACATTGAGCATTTATGGAAACTCAAACATGTGTATTAACATATGGTAGGAATTTCACTCACTGTGTCTTTTTAGCGTTGGACTGATGCACGAGGCATCTGTGATAAAGTGTTGAATGGAACCTTCGGAAAAGAGCAGAATGCGAAGGCTGTTGCAAAGCTGGGTGCTTGGCCAGGCTACAGGATCAGTCCCCGGCAAGGGCTGGTAGCTTTGGCAGAGACGCAGCCTCGGGTGCCAAGGAGCGGACCCTGAAGCGTCCTCTCTCAGCACCCTGTCTTGCTTTCCCCCACGCCCCCTTTTCCTTTCCTCCTACTTTAAAGTAGCAGATGGATCTCAGGAGCTGGAAAGAGAACAAGGACAGGGAAGCCACCGCAGTCCTCTCCTTCCATGTTGGGTCCCGGCAGGAAGTTCAGTCATCCAATCCGTGCCTCATGTTCCATGATGGAATATTCTCATCAGCTTTGATGGGACCAACAACAGAATGGCCTGGTGGCTGTCCAGGTGCTGCAGCCACCCCTGTGGCCCCATCAGAAGACAAGTGTGGTATGTTTCTGATTCGTCTCCAGAGTATTCATGATTCAAGGGCATATGGTATCCTGCTCTCTGAGGCCAACTCCTCCTTCTGAACCCCACTTCTAGAAATGGCCAAGGCCCTTACAGTATAGAGCTTGGTAACCAGGGGGCTGGGAAGGACTTGGATGTAATTATCCAGGTCACACATGACATTATTGGCTATAGGTACTTCTGCGCTGGTCACTCTGAATGTCTTTGAAGAAATAAGACAGCCCTGCAAATAACTATTGGTCCAGGCTGAGCTATGGTTTAGATGAAATAGTAATAAAAAAAAATCCTGTGTTTTAGCTGGGCTTGGTGGCACACCTATAAATCCCAGCACTCTGGGAGGCTGAGGCAAGAGGACCACAAGTGTGAGCCTAGCCTGGGTAACTTAGTAAGATGCTGTTTCAAGATTAAAAAGAATAAAAAGAACTGGGAATGTAGACAGTAAGAAGGCCCTGAGTTCAATTCCCCGTACTAGAGGGTTAGGAAAAGTACTGTGACTTAGATATTATGTGCCCGTGAGAAGCAGCCAGGTGGGCTTTGATCCAGTCCCTCTAGCAACCATTCTGAAGGGTGACACAAAGGACATTGCCACACAGCAGTGGGGCCCATAGGATTAGGGCTTGGTAGCAGATGATGTAGTAACATGAGCATGAAGAATAGGGGAACTTGAATCCCAGCACTCTGCAATTTCAAGCCTTTGTCTGGCCCTCTACCCTTTGACTTGGGTCCTTCTTAATCTGGCAATGGGGGCAAAAAGCCAGGATCCAGACAGTGATTGCAATACCAAACCATTCCATACACCTGCTAGCCACCGCGAAGGGCAATTCCTTTGGGAGTCTCTAGGCCACTGAGTCTTGTCCACAGCTGAGCAAGTCCATCTCTCTCAGGTGACAAGATCTCACCATGCACCCCCCATTCTTCCCCGTGGCAGCTCTCCAGTCCACCATGAGGGCTGGCTCAGCCCAGAGGTCCTATTTGTTTGTAGTTTTTGCAGTACTAGGGATAGAACCCAGAGCTTTTCTAGTGAGCTACATCCCCTGTCCTTTTTATTTTCTATTTTGAGACAGGGTCTTGTTAACTCGCTAAATTCTTCAGGTTGGGCTCAAATTTAGCCTCCTCCGGCCTTAGCCACTATGAGATAGGCTGCAAACTGCTGACTGGAACCACACTGTGCCTATAGAAGACTAACAGGGAGTCCCAGCCTCAGAGGGAAAGAAATTAACCCACTACCCTCCTACTCCGGAGGAGACTCCAAGCTACACCCAGACACAATTTGCAAAATGTTTTCCTATTCATTGTCTTGGTTATGATGAGCAATCATGACAGGAGGGTGTGTCCTGGCTGTCACCATGTTGTGTTCGAGGAAACTGAGGGCGGGAGAATCAGAATGACTAGCCTAAGGTCACATGACTGGTGGGTGGTAGGGCGACTCCAAACTGCTCATATCCCTGGCCCCTGGTCTTTCTCTCTCACTAGAAGCCCCCAAGTCTAGAGATCTTGGTTCTCATGATTCTCTTGATTCTCAAGCCAGAGAACGGGCGCCATGCCCTTTCTTGCCCAGTGGGTACTGTCTGGGTGCTTGCTCTTCCCTATCAGAAAGTGGCCTCTCCTAGGCACATAATTGCCTGGCATCCCAGAATCTGGCACTGAGATAAAATTGTGTCTAACTTTCCTTTCTTGCTTGGAAGCCATAAAAGTTAAGTCAAAGATTATCAATATCCCCCACGCCCCCAGCCCACCTGGACTTGGGGTTGGGGTCTGTGGTTCCGTAAGAGACAGACAGGACTTCACGGCTTGCTCCTCTTTCTTCTCTATTCCTGTCCTTCTCTTCTTTTTTTTTGTAGAAGTCGGGATTAAATCCAGAGCCTTCCCACTGAGCTCCATCTCCTGTCCGTTTTTAATTTTGAGACAGGGTCTCATGAAATTGTGAACTTGCCCAGGCTGAGCCAAAGTTATGATCCTAGCAGGGACTTGCGGGTTAGCTCAGTTGTCTAAAGTGCCTGCTTGGGCAAACTCAGTCAGGCACAGCGGACCCCGGTTCGATTCCAACTCCAAATGCACACCCTACCTGCCCTTAAGGCAGCCCAAGCCAGAAAAAAAAAAAAAAAAAAAATTGTTATCCTTCTGGCTCATCCTCCCAGAGTGCTGGAACTGTGCAGGGATGCACCGCCCACAAGCCTGGATTTTGTCATGTTTTTCTTTATCAGAATGAAATAATAATAATAAAATAAAACACAGTGTGGAGCACAAACAAGCTACAAGAAGCTAAGATGATACCCTTTTTTTCACCATCCTAGTATTTTGATGTCCAGACACGGTGGCCCAGTGCTTGCATTGGCAAAGAAAATAGGGTACTTGATCTATCTTAAGATATCCTTCAGAATGTGCCCCTCCCTGCCTTACTTTCAGCCCCAGGTGTAGAGAGGCAGGCTGAAAACATCTTTCTGTTAACCTAGGTACCAATGCCTCTGGCCTTCCTCACTCCTACTGGGGTCCCTGGGCCATCCAGGGGCCATTTTATCTGGATCTATCCTAGCTTCCTCCTGCAGGAAAAAGTGGGTTGGGATCATTTTCTATAATATTCTGTCTGCAGTGACCTTGAGAAACCATCAACATTGTACAAAAAGCCAGAGTGAGTCCCACCCACAACCCCCTTTCTTTTCTGGTCAGTGCCATGTGGGGTACCCACGATTAGAAAAGGGACTTCAGAATAGCAAAGAGGGCTGGAGGAACTGTTCTCAGTGTTTAGCCTATGGTCACATTCCAAGGTCACAATGTGATGACAAAGAGGCCACACCTGACCCCACTGTGTGACCTCTGGCTTCACTGCACTTCAGTAAGTGCTGCGACCTTCCCCTCAGTATTCTGCAAGGCCCATCAGCCCCTCCACACATCCAGAGGAAGCCCAGGTGTTGGTGTTATTCTAGACCACAGTGCCATCTGAGAACCCACAGGTACCACATTCCACAGGGACCAGCCTCTGTCTCAGGGTAGCCTGGAAGGGGACAGGAGTGGGTGCATTTATAATATTCAGAGAAAATACATAAATAAAGAGGTGTTGGTTGATGCTGCCTGCCTCATGGTCAGTCACACGCATTTTGGGTCCTTCCTGAGCAGGCAATGACATCTGGTAACCCCATTGTCTGCTATCTGCAGGGAAGAAAGTGTTAGACAAGAGGGGCAGATGGAGTTTGCCTAACGTGTCTGTTCTCTTCCTTTCTGCCTTTTCAACTCTTCTTGGGAATGCAGCAAAATAGCAGCTGTTCATCATTTCATGAATAAAGAACTATGTAAATTTCAACTATGAAAATGTGTTGCATTTCTTGTGGGCAAAGTGTGGTACACGCTCCCACTACATCTCTATTTCCATCTTGTGTGCAGCCGGGAGCTGCTCGAAGCGGACTGCTCCCTCTCCCTATGGCCAAAGCCTGAGGCATGGAGGCCCAGCTTCCACGTTCTGATCCAAGTGCCACTACCTCTGAGTAGGATGTCAGTCTCTCTTCTCTTACCAATCTGCAAGATGGGTACAATGGCAGGGTGTGGTGGTACACACCTGTAAGCCCCAAACTTAGGAGGCTAAGGCAGGAAGATCACTGTGGGTTCAAGGCCAGCCTGAGCTACATAGTATATGTGCTGCCGAAGCGAGCACAGCCTGAGCTACATAGTGAGTTGAAGGCCATCCTGGGCTACAAAGGGCGCGCATGCCTGTAATCCCAGCACTCGGGAGGCTGAGGCAGGAGGATTGTTGTGAGTTCGAGACCAGCCTGAGCTACAAAGTGAGCTTAAAGCCAGCCTGAACTGCATAGCGAGACCCTGTCTCAAAAAGACAAAAAAAAAAAAAAAAAAAAAAAAAAAAAAAAAATCCTACTTCAAAAAAAAAAAAAATAGGGATTACTGACATTTCTTTCAGAACACCATGTCAAAGCTATGTCCTTTGTGTGCATTTCTGGCAGCCCTTGTTGGGGAGGCTGTTCATGTGGATTTCTTCCTCAACCCTGCATGAAGCTAAACTCACTAGCAAAGAGTCCACCTGTGTTCACAAAGCTGCCCACACCTTGACTAGATCTAAGCAGGCACCTGCCATTCTGGAGCTCCTCCCATCCCATGCCCTCTCCTCCTTGGGGCTTCTGGCAGCCTCCAGACACTGTGTAGCACTGTAGTATACAAAGGAGTCTAGCTTTTTGGCAAACATCTTTCTAGATCATCTCAGAGATGGCCGGACACCCCGTGCTCTTCACGGGGGTGTCATGGGGGAGAGATACTGAATACACCATAAGGGAATTCACAGCCACAGAGGACCCATAAGGGCACACTGTCGGGAATTCAATCTCAGATCTTTTGAAGGAGGAATTTTCCGGAAGCACCTTGAAGGACTAGGGCAGAGGCCTGATGACCATCAGTCAGGGGCTGTGTGGAATCAATTCTTAGTTTTCCCTGGGCACCTAAGTCACATGGGGACCTTAGGAAATACAAATTGAGGCTCAGGTTCCACAGGAAGTAGACTCAGAGGGTCAAGTGCAGGCAGCTTGCTGGGGATGGATCAATACTTCAAGGCCAGTATTTTTATGAGTGGGGCTTGCAGGCTTCAGTCAGGGGAAAGATTTAGCTTCAGTGAAGTCTCACATAAAAAGCCTTGCCCAGGCTCATGGGTTATCCATGGAACTGGGGTCATCCATCAGAGCTGTCTCACCTTGAGACAAGGGAGTTGGGCCTTTATCCCTGCTACATTGAGCAGCCTTTGGAATATTGATTGTCTTCAGAGTAGGGCATGGCTTTGAGTGAGGTGGCTAACCTGAGGAAGAGCCATCCCTGGGGAAAAAAAAAATCAACTTTGTTGGCCCCCGGTGTACTGTCCTCCCTCCTTCCCCTTCCTTTCTCCCCTCCCCCCTTCCCTCCCTTCCTTCCATCTTTCCTTTTATCCTCCCTTCCTTCTTTCATTCTTTAGCATTTAGGACTGAATTTAGGGCCCTCCTGCATGTTGTGCAAGCAAGCATTCTACCACTGACCTATATATCCCCAGCCCCAAGAATATACTTTAGGCTTTTAAATGTGTTATTGGACATTTCTGCCAATCTTTGAGTGTTTTTTCCTTTTCAAAAAAATTTAAAATTGAAATAAAAATCCTCCTAACATTAAACCAAGTCTTCCTTATTTTTTTATTTTTATTTTTAAAATTTTTTTCTTCCTTATTTTTAAAATTCTCTCTCTCTCTCTCGAAGATTTGATATGAGCTTCATTCTTGAAGCAGCAGTAATAGAGACATAAAGATCAATGGCAAATTTTACAATGACAAGAATGATGACAGCACGGAGCTTGTCTTGCCACTAACAAGAACTGGTGAAGTCACTCTGTTCAAGGACATGGTATTCTCACCAAAATTATGATACATCCCATGTTGGCTATGTGCTTACACTGCTGAAAACCATGGGTGTGAAGTCAAAAGAGACAGGCTAGTTCTTTGAATATTCTTTCAACAACCAGGAGGGGAAACTGACTTTAGGAATTGCTACAACTTTAAAAAAAATAGTACATGATGTTCTGTCCTACCAATGAAAGCAAATTGGATCATCGAGTTAGCTGAGTCACCTGATAAGCTGCAGTTTAATGCCACCTTCCAATACCCAGAGTTCCTATCTCTGAATCAAATTGAGCAGAAAAACAAGTGAAAAAAAAAAAATCCTTAAATAATTACGGAGGTGGGCAGGGAGTTTTTTTTGTGATCAAAATGGTTGATAAGGCTTGTATAAGAAATGAAAAACATCCCATATAAAAATTTAATCTGAATGTTTTTGTTGTTAAAAATCTCATGTGAATCATGAATTATGAAAAACAGGATGGGGAAAGCTGTGAACAAGTTGATTCAAGTATCTGAGGCATCCGATGATCTCATGTCCCGGTCCAGCTTGGCTTCTGGGACTGTTAGGATTTTTATCAGGTTCACAGCTCACTGATGGCCTAACGCTGGCTCCAAGCCTCACCCAGATCTTTTCACTGGCGCCAGATGTTTGAGATGCACTCAAGACATTGTGGAAAATCAGATCTAGGCTGATCACGCACCGTTACAATGGCTGACTTTGCTCTTCTATTCTCTTCTATTTTTCCTGGTATTGGGTATTGAACCCAAGGCCTTTGCACTGATCTGCATTCCCAGCCCTTTTTTATTTTTTACTTGAAGATGAAGTCTCACTAAGCTGCTTTACTGGTGATCCTCCTGCCTTAGCCTCACAGAGTGCTGGGATTGCAGGTGAGTACCCATTCTTAAAAACAAAGAGAGGCCTTGAACATAATGATCCTAGAGACTTTACTCCACTGAGAACTGAATCTGGGTCCTTCCTTCTTAAATTCGTCAAACACTTATTAAAACACCTAAGTATGTGCCAGGACTGTTGGTGATGGGAATGCATACAGAATAAGCAAACATAGGATAACTGAACTATGGTGAGGCCCTAGGTCTTTTAACATTTATGACAGATGAAGCTGAGGTTGGATTCTAGGATGGAACCTTTGCAACAGATTGCAGGGACTAGGGAAGAAACACCGAAGGGTCTACGTGACTTTCCTCACTCTTCCTCTTTTGCTGACGCACGTCCGAAGGCCGGTCCCTTGATACCCATTTCTATTATGTCACCATCATCCAAGACCAAGAAACCACCAAAGGCAGCAATGAGGCCATGCAGACTTGATTTCTATGTTATTTTCTTCCTTTTTTTTTTTTTTTTGCAGAACCGGGGATTGAACTCAGGCCCTTGTGCTTGCCAGGAAAGCACTTATATTCTACTGAGCCATCTCCCCAGCCCCTCTATGTTACTTTCTAATTCCCTTTTTTTTTTTCCAGCCCACCCAAAAGGACTCAAGTCAGAGGTGCTGAGCCTAGGTACCTGATCTGTGGGAACCACCTTCCCTATAGGTGAATCTCAGAGCCTGGCCTCCTTGGAGTCTGGCTAAAGGACTTGAGGTGACCTCAACCCATCATGGAAAGATTGACGACATCAAGTGGAACCGGTGATAAGTCTTAGCCTCCAAGAGTTAAGCATCTTGGTAATTATACCTGATACTCAAACACTTTGCATGCACTACCTAATTCACTCCCCACTGAAAGTTTTAAGTTAGTCCTCCCTCCAAATTGCTAATTCACAAAGCACACTGTCCATAGCATAGTTCCACCCCTCTGAATGGGTATGCAATAATGAGGTAGCCCACTGAGATTTATCAAATTACCAAATTTTGCCTGTTGGCAATGGTAAAATTGCAAATTAACCCAGACCCGTAGGGTTGACCTCAGTTCTTGGAAACCACAAATGTTAAGTCCATCAAGGAAATATAGAATATGGCCACTTTGCAAATTAGCAAACTGACACCCAGGGAATGCGTTAGATAGTGGTGGAGCCAGAACTAAGACCCCATCCAGTTCTGCTCACATGCATGGATTGCTTTCACTTCCCTGTCCCTGTCCTTCTGGAGGTGACCTAAGCAATATCAATGTCCAAGATTTAAGGATCATGATATTCTTGGAGCTCAGAGTTGATATTTTCCCCTCACCTCCTGCTTTAAGAGAGGCAATTAAAATAATACTTTGAAGCCAGGCAGCATTCTAGAAGGCTGAGGCAGGAGAACCATAAGTTCACCCCAGATAACTTAGGTACTATATCGTAGGATATAGTACTTAGGTGGACTATATCAAAATTTTATTATTTTTTATTTATTTATTTATTTTTGTCTTTTGAGACAGGGTCTCAGTATGCAGCTCAGACTGGCCTTAAGCTCACTTTGTAGCTCAGGCTGGTCTCGAACTCACAACAATCCTCTTGCCTCAGCCTCCCCAGTGCTGGGATTACAGGCCTGCGCCACCATGCCCGGCTTATTTTTTTATTTTTATTTTTATTTTTATTTTTATTTTTTTTTGGCAGAACCAGGGATTGAACTCAGGCCCCTGCACTTGCCAGGGAAATGTTTATTCCACTGAGCCATCTCCCAGGCCCCTATATCAAAATTTTAGAAGGCTGGGGATTGGGGATGTAGTTTAGAATGAACTTCCTGGATTCACTCCCAGCACCACCAAAAAAAAAAAAAAAAAAAAAATTTACACTTTGATCAAATTCCTCCCATGATCTGGGTGCTCTCATGTACCTTGTCTTCAGATCCAAGCTTCAAAGCTACATGTCACGGCTGAATGCCACAGAGAATCTCAAGATCATCCAGCTGGGTTCTGGCTGTCTTCTCCCAGCCACTGTCCCCAGGCTATGGGGGAAGGCCGGGTTTTCAGGGGCTGGGCCTCTGTTTGTCCACAGCTACAGCCTCTGTTTTGCAAAAGTATCTTTCCCAATTATCGCCTAGGCCACAAACCACAATCTCCCGATGAGGCTTCCCAGGGCACACCTCCTGAGCCATTTGCAAGAGAGTGTGTTGTCTTCTAGGGCCCTTCACTACTCTCTGCACTGCAGGAAACACGGGTCAAACTGTTCCACCCTCGGGGCAAATTGCCTTAGTGGCTTCTCCTTAATCCTTAGTACTAAATGCACTGAGATCAGAACAGGGAAGCCGGGTTTCTGAGCCACGGGAGGGACGCTGCTGAATAGGCTCAGCCGTGAATGCCTTCATTCATTCAATATATTGCTATTGACAGCACCAGGCTCTAGAGACAAGACTGGGAGAAGGAACAGGAAAGATCTAGTCCCTACCTCCCCTGCTCTGGGGCTGGCTGCGAAAAGGAGCAAACTGGGAGGCTTTCCCAGCTCAGGATGATGCACACTGACCACAGGGAAAAGCAACCAGCTCCTCGCTGGACTCCACTCTGCTGAGTTGCATGCATGTTTTCTTTATTTTCATTTCATTATGTATAAGTTAAAGTTATAGTTTTAAATCCCCGCTATACCAGTGAGGGGACTAGCAGGAAAGTCAAGCACAAATAATCAGGAGAAGGTCAGAAGGGGCTAGAAGCTGGTCTTTGGGGTCATATTTCTGCAATTCCAGCACTCTGGGAGGCTGAGATAGAAGATAGCACGTTTAAGTTCACTCAGGGCAACTGAGAGACTTAGTGAGACCTTGCCTCAAAATCACAAATAAAAAAAGTGCTGGGAATATCGCTCAATGCAAGGTCCTGGGTTCCATCCTTGCCAGAGCTGGAAAAAAATCGGAGGGGCACTAGGTAGAAGACAGGAGCCAATTGAAGGAGACAAGTTGCTGGCCCCTGAGACCAGCCATGGCAGGAAGCTGTGAGTTCTCAGGAGAGGTAGAGGAGGAACCATAGCAGACAGCTGGAACCATAGGAGGGGGGTGACTGGTGGAGCATGGCAGTTAGTTTTCTGTTACTGGAACACATACCTGAGATAAGGCAACTGATGAAAAGGAATGGTTTATTTTGGCTCACAATCCACGGTTCAGGGCATGACTGGCTGGCCCCATTGTAAGGTAACTCGTAGTGACAGAAGGACATGATGGAGCAGGTAACCTTATGGCCACGTCACAAGAGAGAAAGTGGAAGGGACCAGGGTCCCCCACAGTGCCCTTAAACATACACCACCAATGGCCTAAAGACCTCTCATTTGACCTCACCTCTGAAAGGGCCCAGCACCTCCCAAAAGCCTTTTCCTTGTGGAAAAAGCCTTTACCACAGGGCCAAACCCAAACAGTAGCAGAACCAGAGCTGCTATAGATGACACAGCCATCACTCCAGAAGCAAAGCAGGGAGTGAGTGGGGAAACTGAGTCCCAGCTTCTCCTCCTTCCATCCTCCTGAGTCCAGCAGGGCCTCTCATGAACAGACAGAACCCACCAGGAAGCCAAAGAGCAGGGAACCCAGGGGTCAGTGTAGTCTCCCCAGGCACAGAGTGAAGAGTGGATGTAGGGGTGGGGTGGACAAATGACAGTAACCATGAGCTCTGTAAAATTAAAGAAAGAAAAAAATAATAAAGAACAGTTCCTTCTGTTAGGAAGCTTTCCACCCAGGGGCAGGGTAATGTCATCCCTCCAAGTTCAGTGTCAGTGAGAAGGTAGAGGTGATGAAGAAAGAAGGAAGATAGGGAGTTAATTGGTGCTTTTAGGGAACCGGAGTACACAATTTACTGTCAGGACGAGAGAGGGTGGGGTGGGGGTGCTAGGTGTTCATTACCGTCCTGTCTATATTGATCAACCAAACCGATAACTGCCAGCTGTCCCCCATCCCTTTGTGCTGTGAATTCAGTGACATAATGTATGTGCATCTGGGTCTTAGTGAGAGATCTCAGAGGCTGAGTAATGTTTGGACGGAGGAGAAAAAAAGTAATTGCATTAAGCAATATGATCTTCAGCAATCGACAGCTGGTGATTCGGGAGCTTTCAATCTTTTATTTTGTCTCGGGCTAAGCAGCTAAGTCTGGTGTTTGGTTGTATTTTATATTGATTTTCGAAATGACAAAGAAAATTTCAGAAGCTGTCAAACAAACACGAGACGTTTATGAAATGAAGTTATATTTCCCCTGCAATTTATGCTTCCTTCCTCATCTATTATGGCAATTTCATTAGTGATTAGTCGGAAATTTTTGATGCTATCTTCTGAGTTTGTCATTTAGGGCACTCATATCAATTTCCTTAGAACATAAGAAATAACATCCCTATAAATAAAGCAAAAGGCTAAGAATGTAAGCACATAATGCAATATAGTAAGGAAAACAGAATTTCCACACATATACAATTATGAAAAATAGAAGAACCAAGCAGGCAATGCTTCAAATTAAGTTCCTAAATGTACATTTCATTTAAGCTTAATAAAATATCACTTATATTGCAGTAATACTATTTAATTATTAAAAATCCTATCCAACCAGATTAATAACTGTGTAAAAGATGCTTGTCTCAATTCTAAATTTCCCTGCACTCAACGGTCCCTCATGAAGACAATCCTTCATTCTGGAATGAATTTTCTTCTGGTTCTTCCAAGACCTGCTGTTAACTCATTTTTAACACTGTAAATTATTTACATCAGAAGCTTGGAGACACAAAGCAAAATAGACAAAGTTACTGATTCATTGTTTTATGTTTATTTTTCCCTTACTACATCTTCTTAGGCTGGGGCAAGTTTTAAAGAAACATCGTAAAGTTTATAGTTTTGTTTGAAGGAAGGAAACAATCTTTTTTTTTTTTTTTTTTTTGGTACTGCAGATTGATTCCAGGGCATTTCTACAGAGCTATATCCCCAGCCCATTTTTATTTTATCTTTTGAGACACAATCCCACTAAGTTGCCTAAGCTGGGCTAGAACTTGTTGCCCTGCCTCAGCCTCCCCAGAGTTCTGGGATGACAGTCTAGGAAACCAGCTTGGACCTCTGCTAGGCATCTCCCCGACACTGGACATACATCAGTGCAATTACTCCTAAATCCACAAGGCAAGTATTATTGGCTTCATGGGAAAGACAGGCATCACAAGGCCGAGTATCCAGTCACCAGCCAGGTCTGCCTGAAAACACAGTTTTACTTCACTATTTCAAGCTTTTCCCATTCTATCACACTGTTAAGGCAACTAGTAATTGCAATTCACCATACCACTGCTTAACTCACATTCAACAGCCTTATGATTTTGTAGCCATTGGGGCATCAGCAATTTTAATTCCTGATGCCTGCAATGAGGCCAGTCTCGCTCAGGGAGAGTATCAGAATTGATGGTTTTATTCATCCAGTGACATGCCATGGAAATATAAGCTCACAGAGGCGTTAGTGCAGGCAGGAAACGGCCAGACAGCTTGAGCCCAGGAAGTTTCTGTCAGCAGTGTTTAAAGTGTGTTTTGGAAGTTTTTGCAGCCCCGTTGTGGTTGCCTTATACTCAGTGGTTATTGCAATCTTGGCCTCAGGACACCAAACATAAGACCTCACTGCTTGGTGGGGTTGGTGTTGAGTAGGAGGCTGTTTTATTGGGCTTCGGGGCTTTGGGCACAGGGAGCAACTTTGGTGAATCACTGGATCACCATTTCTAACAAGTCAGGATAAATGGAGAAATTCAGATAAAGGTAAAAGGTAGAAGCCGAGTCTGGGAAAAGCAAATCCACTGCCATGGTTCCCTAGGGGCCAAGGCTTGAAGGCTGTGTGTGTTTGGGCTGGGGTGAGGAGCGACAGACCTAAACTCATAGACAAGGAGATAAGGGTGACAGGGATGCCCACCTGTGCCCAATACTTACTCGAAACTTAGGAGATATTGAAGGGACCTTCACCGAGAAGCCCCTGGCCAGACCAGAAGTTAAGTATGAGCTGAGAAAACATCCAGGGACAAGGCTGTGGGCCACCAGCATCCCCTGAGGACAGGGACTTCCTGGGCTCAAGCTGTCTGGCCGTTTCCTGCCTGCACTAACGCCTCTGTGAGCTTATATTTCCATGGCATGTCACTGGATGAATAAAACCATCAATTCTGATACTCTCCCTGAGCGAGACTGGCCTCCTTGCAGGCATCAGGAATTAAAATTGCTGATGCCCCAATGGCTACAAAATCATAAGGCTGTTGAATGTGAGTCGAGCAGTGGTATGGTGAATTGCAATTACTAGTTGCCTTAACAGTGTGATAGAATGGGAAAAGCTTGAAATAGTGAAGTAAAACTGTGTTTTCAGGCAGACCTGGCTGGACAGTTGTTAATTTCAGCATAATCCAAGAACACGTACATGTGTTTAGTTACTTCCTGACTGCTGGTCATTATTTGTGTATGGATGGGGGAAGCAAGGACACGCAAGACCCCGGCTTTACTTTGATTTCTTTCTTTTTTTTTGTGTGTGTGTGTAACTGGGGATTGAACTCAGGCCCTTGTGCTTGCCAGGGAAGTGCTTATTCCTCTGAACCATCTCCCCAGCCCTTGGCTTTACTTTGGAGGCAGCTTTTTTTTTTAATTAATAAACTTTACTTTTTATTTTCTTGTGCTGGGGATGATCCCAGGGCCTTTCTGCTGAGCTATTTCCCTGGCTCTCTGGTTTCTTCCTTCCTTCCTTCCTTCCTTCCTTCCTTCCCTCCTTCCTTCCTTCCTTCCTTCTGCTTTAATATTTTATGTTGAGGGGCTGGGGAGATGGCTCAGTGGAATAAGTGCTTCCCTGGCAAGCACAAGGGCCTGAGTTCAATCCCCAGTTACACACACACAAAAAAAGTAATATTTTATTTTGAGATAGGGTCTCACTAAGTTGCTAAGTTTCCCAGGCTGGCCTTGAATTTGTGATCCTCTTGCATCAGCCTCCCAGGGTGCTGGCATTGTAGCCATATGTCATCATATGCAGCTTGCTTTTTTCTCTTCCTCTTCCTCTTCCTCTTCCTCTCTCTCTCTCTCTCTCTCTCTCTCTCTCTCTCTCTCTCTCTCTTTCTCTCCCTTTCTTCCTTCCTTCCTTCCTTCCTTCCTTCCTTCCTTCCTTCCTTCCTTCCTTCCTTCCTTTCTTCCCAGTGCTAGGAATGGAACCTAGGGATTTATATGTGTTAGGCAAGAGCTATATCCGCTAGGCACAGCCCCAACCTAAGCTTTATTTCTTTTGAATAGTTTAAGACTTACAGAAAGACTGATATGTACAGTAAATTACCAACTACTTCCCTCTCTGCACATAGTCTACCCTATCACTAACATCTTGCATTTGCATGGTATGTACATTACAATCAATGAAACCTATTGATACAATGCGGTTATTCATTCATATCCAGTTTACATTTGGGGTCTCTCTTTGTTGCATAGTTCTATGCATTTTAACAAACACATAATGTCATGTACCTAGCATCACAGTCTCATTCAGAAGTTTCCCTGCACTGAAGCTTACAATGCTATGGTTCCAATCCCCAGGCATTTTTATTACTGTTAAGCAAAGATGTTACTCTAACCAGATGCAGTGGTGCATACCTGTAATCCTGTTTTTTGTTTGTTTTTTTTTGTAGTAGGTACTGGGGATTGAACTCAGGACCTTGCATTTGCCAAGCAGGCACTTATTCTACTGAGCTCTCTCCCGGCCTCCTACCTATAATCCTAGCATTTGAAAGACTGAAGCAGGAGGATAGAAAGTTTGAGCCTACCCTGGGCAATTTAGCAACTTAGTGAGACTCTACCTCAAAATAAAAGATGAAAAGGGCAGATATAGCTCAGTGTTACAGTCTCCCTGGGTTTGTTCCCGGGTACCCCCCACCTCCAAGCAAATGATACTGTAGGGATGAGAAAGTTTAAAAAATACATACTTCCAGGGGGCTACAAAGAGCTAGGGGTAGTGGCACAGCAGGCTGAGGTCAGGCAAGCACAAGTTCCAGGCCAGCCTGGGTTGTATAATGAGACCCTGTCTCCAAAAAACCCAAACCAAACCAAAACACCAATAGGCTTTGAACACTGGACATGGAGCTGAGCTAGAGAACAAAAATGTGGCCACAGATCCCTTCTAGAGTGAGGAATCAGAAGAAAAAAATAAAATAAAACTATCGCTAAATGACACTCATGTCAGGCCTAATGTTTTCTGTATATTAATTAATTTAATACTAACAAAGACCTTGCAGGGTCTGTTCTATAATTATCCTAATTTACAGATAAGGAAGAGCAAGCCAGAGTTTGAGAACTGCAAGCTGGAGACACAGAGCAGACAGAGCGTGTGGAGCTGGGATTTGAATGCTCGCAGTCTGGCTCCAGAGCTGGGCTCTTACCTCTCATCATTTAATCTTATTTTCACTGCGGAATGATTTAGCAGGCTTTAGTTCCCTTATTACAGCGGGAGACACAAAGCGATTCAGAGAGGTTAAGTAAGACTCTCAAAGCTGCCCAGCTAAAAGCTCGGTACAAAAACAAAAAGCTAGGTACAGAGCCTAAGGCGGTGTGCCTACAGGTCTGTTCGTCTTCTGTCTCCGTGTGACCTTTTCTGGCCCCTGGCGCTGTCTCCCTCGAGAAGCAGCGTGGATGAGGATTTAGCTTTATTGCTCCTGAAGCACCAGAGAGGCATTTAAAGAGAAGCAGTGACAGGAAATTTAGTCTATTGTTTGAAACAAGAGGTGCAAGCAAGGCCTCGCTTTGAAGTGCTGAAGAACAAATTCTGCTGGGAGTAGAAAGGCGAGAAACTGCAAGATTCTTGAGCTGGTGTCAAATGTGCGAGGAGGAGGACACCGGGAAAGGGGCGACCTAGGGGAAAGTGGGGCAGGGTTTGTTTGAAGAGCCCGGATCTTGAATAGATCAGGCAATGAGGCCAGGTAGGCGGGGCAGAGGGTCGTTTCTTTTTTTTTTTTAATTCTGAGGGAGCCCGTTTTTGACCAAAAAAAAAAAGAAAAAACAGCGCTCAAAAGTGGGAGTGAGAAGCGACTGGTTCAACAGCAAAACCCAGAGCAGTTTCAAAAGAAAACAAAACTAACCCCTACCACCTGGTCTGACTTGGTTGGTAATAAAATGCTATCGGATAAACGGAGCTTGTGTAAACTAATCCCACCTCCCACTCACAAGTCAGTATTAAATTTAGGAATGAGAGAGGCTAAGATAGGGTACCTGGAATTAGTTGCAATTGCTTTATTAAACTGCCTTCCTGGGACTCTAATAGCGTATCCAGGACCCCTCCCTTCTCGTGGTGGAAGCCAGAGTGCGATTGTTAATCAGATACTTCCCCAGACAGTCCATTAAACCAGACTCCCCTAAAGTGAAGAAGTAAGAACCCTCAGCAATTAGCAAGTAGATTCCCAATGATGACTAGGAAAACACACCCTCTTCCAGCGGCTTAGATTGCCAAACAGCCCGACTTGCTGTACTTAAGGGGGACTTTTGACTCTCATTTGCAATCGATGTCTCATTCAAGACCAAGGTCAAGTTATCAATCTTTATTATAGATGCCCTGGACCAGGGCGTCTGGAGCCTCCACTGCCACAGAGAGATGTCTGGAGACAAAACCTCAACCGCCAAGGACCGCTGGCGAGCAGGTTGCTGTAAGGTAAGACAGAGAGAGATGGCTACTGGGCAGGCAATGCCCAGTACCATCTGACAGGGTGAGAGGGAGACTCCCTTTGGAGATCCAAGCAGGATCTGACCAGGTCGAGGCCTAGGCATGGCCCAGGCATGATAGAGATGCTGTGTTAGATTTGGGTTGGTACAAAAAGCTCTGACTTGGGCTTATAAGGAAGTTCCACTGGAGAAATGCCTTTGTCTCCTCCTGCCTCAATCAAAGAGACATAATGTTTCCTGCCTGAGAAACCTGTTGTGTAAAGCCCTCTGTGTAATAAGCGCTGTGATGAGACGGTTTTACAGGCACAGATGACTCTTCTAGGCCTGTCACTTCCCATCTGGACATTCCAACCTCAGGAGGTCAATAGGTAACAGCAATGTCCACATGGTTCTTTCCCTAATCCCCTGCCAAAAGAGTCTGTAAACATTTTGTTTGGGGAAAGCCTAACCTCAGAAGTCTCCATAAGAGAAAGAAACTAAGAGAGGTAGTTAAGTCAATGAGGAGCAGGGGGTCTCAGCCCCTGAAATCTTCAAGCCCCAGCCACATACCTGTGTGGGGCTGGGCTTTGGGGGCCTTGGCTTCCATTAATTAGTCTCTTGGGCAAATTAAATAACCTCAAATATGTTTCTGATGTCTCCCCAGCCAACTTTTAAGCTCTCTCCAGGACAAGAGCTATTACTGTGCTTCATATGGCTCTATGCATACCCCTGTCACTTCGCCTTCCTGCCTGCCCCAAGACACACACACACGCACACACACACACACCCGCACACACACACACACACGCACGCACGCACATGCACGCACACGCACATATACATATTCACCACACATTTCATTTTGACCAGCCTGATAGAAATTTTGGGAGTAGATTGTATATTTTGTTTTGAGTTGACTTTATTTCACATAACATTTGAAAAAGCAGAAAACTGTATGTGGTTGTGTTCTTGACCTTGCTTTCTGAAATAAAAGGTCCTGAGTAAACAGGCCTTGATGCTAAATATTAGGTCAGCCCTTGCCAAGGTCAGAACTACCCACGACACAGTTTCATCCTCGTAATAAGTGGTTATGTGGCCAGACACAAAGAAGGCTGAAGGATTATAATGCAGTGTGGCAGGAAGAATGCACATGGCGGACATAAAGACATTTCATAACCAGCAATGATATGCCAAAGGGTGAGGAGGTGGTGGAGGGTCCTCTCTCCCCTTGGAGTTTCTTCCAATGGAGAAGGGACAGAAAACTGGGAATCAGGAACCCAGCACAGGTTCTACAGACCCGGCACACAGCAGGACCTCACTAAGGTGTTTGGAGGAATAAATTTTAAGAAGTATCAGTTGCTTGAGAAAGGTCTGGCAGAGGCTAGCTGAGATTATGTCATTAAAAGGTGGTTAGAAAATTCAGCAGGTTCCTGGGGGCCTGGCTGAAAAATTCAGTTTCTGGTGCTCTGAGCCTCAGTTTACTTGCCTATAAAATGGTATTAAAATACCAGTGCGGTGCATAAAGGCAAAATTAGGAAATAAGTATAATACAGTTGAATGACATTAAATAGTAACAGTTTACTTTTACTGGCTGCTTACTGTATGCAGGAAGAGAGTTAAGCACTTTATATGGAAATTTCTCATCAAATCCTCCTTATGGGGGTGGGGGGTGGGGTGGGGTGGTACCTGCCTGCCTGCCTGCTGTGGAAACTGAGATTTGGGGAAAGTTAGACCTTAAATTGTGCTAATTTAAGGTCAGTGAGATCTTCACCCCAGTTTCACTCAGTGGATGTGAGCAAAACACTGGCCCTTAGCTCTCCTGTTTGGGTGCTGACTGAAGGGACAAGGCAAGGATCCTTGATGGCAGTGAGTTAGAAATGGGGACTTGGGTGGCAATGGGTCTTTCTTGGGAGCTACACACTGCTGAGAGTTCTATGGTCACACTATCTCCCCCTTACCCTTTCAGAGATGCCACCAGAATCTTTCTCCTATCCAGTCTTTATGATGCCAGCCTGGGCTCTGCCCAGCTCAGCAACCTGCTCTGCACCCCTCCTTGCTCTGCACTGTACATGCCCTCCCCAGCCACAAACATCTTCCACTTTTCACTCTCCGCCTCATTATTCCTGAAATCTTGCTCATCTAAATCAAGAATAAATCTCAGCGCAGTGCTCAAATCAATGCTAATGTTCAGGCAAATGTTAGCAGTTCATCAATTCCTTTCTGGATATTGTTTGCCTTGTGCTTCTCATAGAATTACTATTCTTCATGTTATTGCCCTATTCTATGACCCAATTAAACCGCAAGTTTCTAAGGGCAGAGACCTTGTCTGCTGCTTCTGTGTTTTTATATAGTGTCTGTTGTGGCACTTTGCTCAACAGATAGTGTTGGGCGACTGGATGCTGCACTCCTCAGAATGCTTGGTGTCATTCTTATCTGTCCCCAAGAAACTTGTTAAAGGGCACAAAGATCCCCCAATCAACTACAGCATGGCATTTGGCTTTGTACCTGCTGTGCCTTCCTGCCCTTGACTGTAATGACTTCAATTTCTCTCAAGTGCCTTTATATTTTATATTCACTTCAATTAGCACTAATAGAAGTATACTTGGCACCTTCATTGGATCTTTCGTTGGACACCTCAAAAGTATTTTACAAGAAAGTATTAATTATTCCCATTTTACAGGCAGGAAACCTGAGGCAAAGTCAAGTAGTGACTCAGGGGCACGATTAGGACACTATTTTCCTGCTTTGTTTTCAGTTGTCTACTGGATCATGTTAACCCTTCTTGGCTAGAGTTAAATTATTGTTTAAAGAAATGATATCTTGGGCTCTAGGGGCCAGGGAGATGGCTCAGTAGAATAAGCACTTCCCTGGCAAGCGCAAGGGCCTGAGTTCAATCCCTGGTTCTGCAAAAAAAAAAAAAAAAAAAAAAAAAAAAAAAAAAAAAAAAAAAAAAAAACAA